>NDXB01022565.1:0-26724 GCA_002631895.1 Agapornis roseicollis
AGAGGTGGCCATGAGGTGTGAGGGAGAGGAGAGGTGGCCATGAGGTGTGAGGGAGAGGAGAGGAGGTCATGAGGTGTGAGGGGAGAGAATAGGCGGCACTGAGGTGTGAGGGGAGAGGATAGGCGGCCATGAGGTGTGAGGGGAGAGGATAGGCGGCCATGAGGTGTGAGGGGAGAGGAGAGGTGGCCATGAGGTGTGAGGGGAGAGGAGAGGCAGCCATGAAGAGAGATCTTGAGGGGAGATCATTTTACCCTCAGTGACATGGTTTAGTGGTGGGCTTGGCAGTGCTGGGTAACATTTGGGCTTGATGTTCTTAAAGGTCTTTTCCAATTCTATGATTCTATGATTGTTGAGATTAAAGCAGGGCAAGAGCTGAGGTGAAACTCTTGACCCTTCTTCAGCAAGATTTGAGGATGACAGGACAGGAACCAGGAATGAATGGGCTGTCCCCAGGCCTTGGTGTAGCCATATTGTTCCTCATCCAGGCTGGAAAGGGGACCTTCAGAGGGAGCTCAGATACCTTCTGCAGGGCATGCACTATGAACCATGGGGTTTGCTGCCAATCCTGCTTCCAGTGTCCTTCTCTTTGCCTTATTTCTCCTTTCTTACTTCTTTCTCTTTACCTTCTGTTTAGCAAGAGCCTGGCTTAATAACTCAAACTGCATCTTTGCTGTGAGCTTGTGGCCAATAATACAGCTAAAAGCAATGCCCTGAACAGCCCTGTTCTACCTCAAGTTGTCACTTCTTGCAGTGGTTGATAAGAGCGTTGTTCTGAGCTTGAGTGCCTCTAGCTGCTATTGTGGATTTCTAAATGAGCTTAGGAATGGTGGGGGAGTTCCAGGAGGCTGGGAAAAGCAAATGTTGTTCTAGTATTTAAAAGAGTAAAATGAGATGACCCTGGTAATTATAGGTTTGTCAGATTGATACTGGTTCTGAAATGGCTGATGTAGAATTCGATTAATAAAGGATTAACGGTGGAAACCTAATTAATGCCAATCAACGTGGGCTTAGGGAAAGCAGATCCTGTCAAAATTACTTTTTTGTGAATGAGATTACCAATTTTGTTGATAATCATAATAATGTTCATGTAATAGCCTTCTATAAAGCATTTGACTTGGAACTGCATGACACTGATTAAAAAATAGAGAGCTCCAAAATAAACAGTTCATATAAAATGGATTAGAAATTGGCTGACAGAGCTTAAAGTAATTCTAAGAAGTTATATTTACTAGCCATGTATTACTTTTTCTGATGGACTCCATGATTTTTTTTATTCCTTTGTTATTTCAGGTATTTTATTTATGATTTAAAAGGAAATGTAGTTGCTAGCAAAGAAGTCTGCAGGTGATTTTGGAAGAATGCTTAAAAAGAGGAGGACAAATCAATGATACAAAACTATATGGACCATGTGTTTGCATCCAGATTGAAATGCAGGCATTTTAGTACAACAATATATAAAATCATACCTAGGAACAATGAATCTTCACTAATGTGGGGCTTGGCTCTGGAAAAAAGGTATTCTAAGAAAACCTCTAGGGGTCATGGTAGCTAACCATGCTGAACATAAGCTTCTAACACAGTAATGGGGAAGATTATGCTCTATGCATTTATTTTTTTAGGATAATATAGTCACACCATGTTACTTATATAAATTACATTAATATATCAGCAAACCCCATCAGCATTGCATTCCACACTCGCTTATAAATTTCAGACCTCTGACAAGGCTCCAGCTTGGGTTACATTTTATAGTACTCTCGTTCTATCTAACCTGAGGCTCTGTCTCCATCTCTGAACCATTCACATGGTTCTGCTAAATCCCTTGTATCAGAGTTCATGATTGCTGTACCACTGGGAGAATGGTACGAGATAATATTCTGGGGAGAAGAGACAGATTTGTACTATGGGATTAGTAATGTATGAACCAGGAAAACTGAAATGGGAATTAGGGGATGGTCAGTCCTAAAGGGCACTAAAGCAGCTAATAGTGTCATGTGTAGTTCTTGGGTTCACCAATGAAAAGGATAGGAGTAGTGAAAGGACCTCAAGGATGACTTCTGAAAAGATCTGGAATAACTTCTGTTAATTATATTGAACTCTTACAGTCTCAGAATCGAGGGGGTTAAGATGTTAGCTGAAATCCAGCATGTCCATCAGTCTCATCTTGTCTATGATTTATCGTAGCTGTAAATCCCTTTGTCTATTCTGCCAGTTGATGCCACCTGCTATAGAAGAGTAGGTTTTGAGCATTTTTGACTTCATATTTGGCAGTGAAAGCTCCATTAAAAGAAATATGTAGTCTTTAAAATGGAAAAGATTAGACCATCATGCAAGAAATCATTAAAGTTTCCATCACTCACTGTGAACAGGGAATGCAGATACAAGAAGTACATTCTAGTTTAGTAGTGGTTAAGAGTTTAAATCACTCTAGAAATATTGTGAGTGCTTGTAGTTAAGGTGATTAACTGTTGGAGAATAAGACATGGCTGATTCTCTGTCAAACTTGAGACTGCAAGTTTTGCCAGATGATCTGCTCTTGTTCTCTGAAGAATTAATTCAGGATAGTCTCATTGTCTGTGTTAGGCAAAGCACTGCAAATGCCCTCCAGCCTTTTAATCTGGGTCTGAAGTCAGGTTGCAGAAGAAAATCCATATCAGTTAGAGAAGCTATATTTGTGATGTATCTTGTTTATTGGCTTCAGTAGGACTTTTAAGATATGGAGATTATATTTGCTATGTTTATATTTACTGTTCTCATCTGTAGCCTTGAATTCTTTTATCTCCAAGATTTAAGTTCAGTAGAAAACTGTTCCAGATCATCTTAACTATCTTCTTATTTTCTCAAAAAAAATAATTAGCTTTTATTAATAAAAAAATGAAAAAAAAGAAAAAGAAAAAGAAAAAGAAAAAGAAAAAGAAAAAGAAAAAGAAAAAGAAAAAGAAAAAGAAAAAGAAAAAGAAAAAGAAAAAGAAAGGATAAAAAAAAAGGGAAGGGGAAGGGAGAAGGAGAAGGAGAAGGAGAAGGAGAAGGAGGAGAAGGCACCACACAGAGAACTGTATCTATAAATATCTCTTGAGCCTGAGATAAAAGAGATAAGGCTGTTAGGACATCTGAAGTGTAGATCCATTAACCGATACTTTTATATTCATATGTTCTAATACAACATTTCTTCAGGATTTTAGCAATCCTTAGGCATATGTTTGAGGTCATTATTGCAATGAGATTAAGGCTGAGGTACTTGAAACCCTCAATGATCTTTTATTTTTTATTAGATGGTATTGTGTTCTAATAATGTTAAAACCTTTTAATTCAGTGAAATAAATTTACTCAGAAATTAATACAACTGAACTGTCACTTATCCTTTACCTGCAAGAGAGGAAATTAAAGCTGAATTTCCAGAGGGACTTAGAGTAATGCAGGAGCAATTTTGAAACTTTTGTCAAGAATATCATAGAGGCAGCTTAACTTTCTCTCAAGGTTTTAAATCTCAGATTGTATTGAATTATTCCCTAGAAAAATATAAATCATAGAATTATAGAATAGTTAGGGTTGGAAAGGACCTTAAGATCAGCCAGTTCCAACCCCCTGCCATAAGCAGGGACATCTCACACTAAACCATGCTACCCAAGGCTTCATCCAACCTGGCCTTGAACACTGCCAGGGATGGAGCATTCACAACCTCCCTGGCCAACCCATTCCAGTGCCTCACCACCCTCACAAGAAAGAATTTCTTCCTTAAACAGTTGAACTTATAGG
Organism: Agapornis roseicollis; assembly: GCA_002631895.1. Classification (NCBI taxonomy): domain Eukaryota; kingdom Metazoa; phylum Chordata; class Aves; order Psittaciformes; family Psittacidae; genus Agapornis; species Agapornis roseicollis. The sequence goes on from NDXB01022565.1 coordinate 3,757, forward strand.
GTGAAAATCTGCCCTTGTTACAGTAAATATGTTCATCTGTATTTTACCGCCCATCTAGTCGGGGAGCATTTATGAAATGCACCTAGAAAACCTTGGAGCTTGCAGAGGTGTTAAATGTCTAGTTTTCTGAAGAAATCCTATAGCTGCTGATTTCCTTCAACAGTGTCTCATGGCTACATAACATTCAGCTCTCAAGCAGGACTCTTCATTAACAGGTAGGCCTCAAGATTCTTGATAAAATAATTGATTTGAAAGTACTTTATATTAACATTCCAATTAAAATGTAGCAGACCAGAAGTATTAAACTAAAAGGCAACTTTTGATTTACTTAGGAGTTTGAGGGATCAAGTAGAAAAGCTCTAGTATAAGGTCAGAAAGACATTATATAGGAAATGGAAGTTTGGGCATGGCACAATGACTTTGGAAACACTGTATCTCTCCTGAGAGTGGCTGATATTGAAGGAAAAGAATTTTAAAGATTGTGGTTCAAGTGATAAAATCCACATACCAAACTACAAATTATTGCCTGGTTTTATTATTCATATTATGATTCCCCAAACACTATTTTTCTTGGTGCTTTAATTATTTTCTCCATGAACTCTTCTAAAGGTTCATTTGAGGCTTGTGAACCTAAGAAACATTTTTAATAAAAAAAAGTAATCAGAGAGCAAGATTGTTTTGCAGGACTGATTCTCTCAGGTATTTCAAATCCAGTGATAAACTACACAAGTCTATCTGCAGTAAATGTGAATTTTGCCTGAGTCCAGGATAAGCACTAAGCCCATCTGGAATTTGCTATAAAAAAATGAGAGTTGACTGAAACTAAGGTTCAACTCACTTTTCTAAATCTCCTGTGTGATAATTCACATACATACTTTCGAATGGGGGTGCTGGATGGGACACAGGCCATGCTTCCTACTGCAAGAGCTGTGCTTGGAGCTTGACAACACTTCTATAGCTTCATATGAGACAAGTGGCCACCATCTCTTCCTGTGAATACATTAAGATTGCATTGGAGCAGAGTTGTGAAATGCCCCTCAATTTCAATACAAGTTGTGTGTCTGAAATTAATGTCAATAGGGAATATGCACAAGCACCAAGGGGAGAATAGACTTCATCGTGTGCTAATTAAAAAATATTCCTCTCTTCTACCTTTTGCTAGAACCCCACTTTTATAACCAATTTACTCTGCAGAACTGATTACCATACTAATAGCACTCCCACCAGTTCACAAATAGGACTCCAGTTGAGAATATCCATTAAATGTAAAGTTATATAACCTGTGAGGAGCAACACAGGAAGTAAAACTTGTTAAAGGCTTACTTTATTATGAGTTTACTTTGTTACATCTTTCTGGTTTTCAGTTTTAATTTTAAATGCTCACATAATACCAACTTCCAGCTTTAGAGCTGGAATTCCAGCTCAATTCAGTGACTGAGGAAGCATGCCAAAGCTGTCTTTCATCCTGCATTTTTCCTAAATTAATTTTTAAGTTTCTTTTAGACTTTTTTTTCTTGCTTTTGTTTTCAAGTCTTCCCCTTCCCTTCTCTCTATGTTATTTTTCCTATTATCTCAAGATGTAGAAGGGTCCTCACTTTCAAACAGCCACACTCTTTTGGTTCAGTGTGTTTCGGCACAGACTCAGTCCTGCACATAAATAATAGTAGGGCTATGTGAAATTTCCCTCTCAGTGCTGCTTCACAGGGACTGTGTTTCCTAATTGTTTTACAAACAAAATGAGTATCATTCATGAGACATAAACTTCCATTTAAAAGAACACAAAACCCAAAAAACCAAACACAGAAATGCCATTAACAGAACTGTGACATAATTTGGTTACAAAAAATAAACATTTTGATATAGATGTTCTTCAATACTTTCAATCTACAGTCTTGAGGAAACATCACAACCTCTGAGAGCAAAACAGAATGAGACCATGTGAATAATGTCTTTTTTGTTATAAGCTTCTAAAATCCTTACTGGAGAACTATCCAATCTTGTTCAATTATCTATCCTAGTTCTCCCTAGGAAGGCCATTGATATGAAAGTGGTTAAAGGGGAGCTGCACATGAGGTGGCAAGGATTATCAAGAAAGCCACTTTGTTTTCTCACACATAAGCTACCTAGGTAAAACAGGACTGTCGCAGGAAGCATGACATGCGAAGGGATTATTTTCAGGCCAAATCATGAAAACTAAATCGGATGTTAAAAAGCCTAACGTTCAGAAAGTGAGACATTTCCTTCCTTCAGGCATAAAGGTAAAGGGAATCCGTATTTAAAAATATTTGTGTAAACAGATATTTTGGTTAAATGGGTTTAAATTGTTCTAACTGATGTAAGGGCCACAGCTTCCTTTGTCAAGGACAGGGGAGACATATCAGACTAACGCAGAAATGTTCATAGGAACCATCTAATAACCAGCTCACTCATGTGATGGCAGTATCTTATTAATTGTAGTGGGGAACACTACAAAATACCTGCTTGCTGAGTAACACAAATAGCATGGACTTAAAAAATTCAAAACAAATTCATGTTTGAAAATCCTTTTTTTACTGACAAGGACCCAAACCCTTATAATCCCTTTCTCTTGGTGCAGCACTGCTTTGTGAAACCTATGTGGCACTGCCTTTTGCCGTGGGGGCTAACAAAGAAATAATCTACCTGTAATTAAAAAAGATAGATATCTTCCATCTCAAAGATTACAGCTCATTACTTTCCTCGGTCTCCTGTGAAAAGTGGTCTCATCTATCTTGTCAAAAATGTAATCCAGGAGCCTTGCCCATTTGAAAAGCATAAGGGTTTTACAGAAGGACACTCAATAGGAGAAAGAGCTTGTGTTTGATATAGAGAGAGGGAGAGATATTTCTGGCCTTCAATACATGGTAACATTATGAGCAACTGACCATGGTTCACGGTGATTTACAATCAGATGGCTACAATTGCTTTGTCATTAGTTCAACCCAAGTTGCTCTCCAGAATATTTTAAAAGTTGATATGATTTGTTATGAAAAGAAAGAACAGTCACTGAAGAGAGTAAAGGATTATTTGTTTGAAAGTCTGCTGTGTCCTTTGCTATGCTAACTCCTTGATCAAAGAAGCCATGTTGAAAGCAAGGGACAGAAGTGTTTCTCCACAGAAAATGGGTGGCACAACAGCACTTGTTTAATGTGCTGTAAATGGAGAGTAGCAATATGTTGTTTTGCTAAGATAGCCTGGGAAAGCTCACTATGTTCATTTTGTATTTAACGGATGCTATGGTGAGTAACCCAAATTGCTTTACTGTCTCATGAAATTGCATCTTGTTGCAATTGTTTGCAAGAAATGCAGGCTGTTTGTTCTGAAAGTTACCTAATGCTTCCAGTTAGTTACCTAATACTTCCCGAAAGTATATAACTGTCAGTGATGGATTATTCAGAAGTCTGAAACATGAAATTCCAAGCCAGACATGACTAATGAACATTTCAGTGCACACTCTATTACTACAATCTTGTGGGTTAACTGTGGTTTCTAAACCAAACATCCACAAACTACTTGACATAGGCTTCATCCGTTGTGCACAGCCCCATTTAAGAAAAAACGACAAACCACACACATGAAATGCTAGATAGAAAAGCATTCACAGGGGGAAAACTCATCTTCATCTGGCCCCCATGAAACAGTTGAGATACTGGCAGTCTATAATAACTATACACACACTGAAAGTTATTATAAAGAGCAGGGCAATAAAGGTTATGTTATGACATCTAAGGACTGGAATCCAGTCCTCAAAATAGTGATGATAAAGTAAATGAGTCAAATAGAATAACACTCAGACCTGTGCTGATCTGTTGATGGGAAAGATGTGTCCCTGAGGAAATCGGGGAGTGGAAATAAGAATCTGTTACTAGAATATAACAGGAGAGAGTAAAATAAAAAAAAATAAGAAAACTTGTCTATTCTTTTATACATTAAGGCAACTGTACATTTTCTTCTGTTAGCTTGTAAAACTCTGATCTGTTACTTGTATGTGCCAGTCTTCCACTTGCCCTTGCTGCGCTATACTGACATGTCACATTGTGGTTCGCATAATTGGAGCTATTTGAGCCTATTTTGAGCATCTTTAGCAAAGCAGAATATATGGTAAAATAAAGCAAAGTAGTACTGAGGGAAGAACAGTTTCACAAGGGATACTCAAAAATTATATCCCTGTTAAGGTCTTGTGTAAGCTAGGGCAAAAGGTTGCAATAGAATATGTGAAGCAAACCTAGTGGAAATGTCTCATGGGCACAAGGTACTTCAATGTGAACAACTTAACACACATAAAAAGCTGTGTGCTCCTTAAACTGTTACCAGTCTTTAAATCTTGGGCTAGATAGTGCCCAAGTGATCAATTCTTAAGCATACAGCTTGCTAGGCTCTAATGTGGGAGCACAGAATGTGTGTTAAAATGCAGATCCCCCTGCTTCCAGTGAAGGCTGTGGCAAGGTGTCTTTTAACTTCCGATCTCAGCAGCATCTGTTCTCCATTCCACAGAACATTTAGGGATGTTATTTAGAAGAAATTATAAAAATGAAATACTTAGGGAAACAGACCTGTTATTAAGTAAGTAATAGTAAGTAATGAAAAGGGATAAAATAAACAGACACTGAATGTGCAGCATAGCTAAACTAAGGATCTTTAATAGATTTCCACAAAAATCTTGGTGAATCCCCTGGAAACACACCATATTCAAGTGTATTTCACTTACATAAGTAACTGTTACTTATTAACCTTACAAAGAAATTCTCTGCAAGAAGAAGTAAAAAAGTAAGTTATTTAACTGTCCCAAATTTTAGCCCATTTTTTAACAATTGCTTGCATCTACCACAATTATGGTGCTTTGTACTTGGCTTTCCTACTACAATGAAGTTGCAAACACATCAAAAATGTTATTTGTGGTAGAAAACATGAACACAAACTATATAATTAAAGGCAACATACAAAATGTGGGTAAAATCATAAAAACTGAAGCTGGTACATAATGGAAAGGGAGAGTAGGAACTCTTACTGTTGTTTCAGCTAATGGTAAAATCCTGGCTGTGGAGCTGTAAAGTCATATTGAGATCAGCGTTTTGAGCATCTTAATTCATAACCAACTACCTGATCCAAAATATTTTAATTCAGTAAAAGGATTTCTATCTGTATCATCTTTCAACCTAGAATGAAAGACCCAAGATGCAAGTTTACAATGCAGACAGTTAGACTTCCTAATTTGTTCTTGTGCCAAGTTGAGATTATTTTAGGGGAAAAAAAGGCTCAAATGCTGTTTTCAAATCTATTTTACCCTTTATAATTCAAAAAGTTCAATTACATGCCCATTATGATAACAAACAATACACCATTTCATCTTTTGAGAAGCTGACATATTCCATATGTTAACTTCTGGCAATAATCAAAAAATCCTATGGACTTATTGGTTGCTTAATTTTATTTTTTTTTTTAATTAATATAAAATAATTGGTACTGCTCCTTAATACCAAGTAAAACATTTTATGTGCCAAGGTATATTAAAGGGTACTCTAATTAGGGAAGTTTTAACTTGAACTAGAAGGTAAGCAATCAATTTACTAAGTAAAGGAGCAGCTGTTAAAATAAAATGTTTTAAAATATTTTAAAACTATTCTAAAAAAAATGGGGAAGCAGAAGCTACCAGTGAGGTGATTACAGTAAATGGCTGCAATAGTTCATAATCTTTTGAGTTTGGTTCGTAGTGTGGTGAAAGGTGAGCTTTCTTTAAGATTCAATGCAATTTTGTGGGTATTTATATGCAGATCCTTCCAGACTTGACAAAGATCCCTGGAGGAAGTATGTGATGTTGGCTGGCAAACACAGTGCCTTGGCAACTGCTCATTTCCCTAGTCCTTGTTGATGAGTTAGCAGTGGAGTCGTTGGGGGGGAAGAAGGATTGTGAAGTAATGATTCAAAATAATGTGAAAGAACCCTTACTGTTGCATAAAACATTTGTATTAAGTTTGGAATATGTGTGACTTGCTTGGTTCTTTCCAGATCTGTTGGTGAGTCTCAGCTGTGGGTAGGATATTAAATGATGTCTTATTCTAAGTAAAAGCAAATTTTTCTAGTTGTTACAAATATACTGCCTTAAAGCATATGTTATGAATCTTGTGTAGCAGTATACATAAATTCTTTAAAGGTTGGTAGTCTGTGAAACTATGGAAAAAACGAAGAATTTCGCAGAGATTCTTGTGTTCTTTTCCATAAAAGCAGGGATAGCTGTGCTCTGGAAAATACTGTGGCTGAACAGAGCTTGTTCATAGACAGTGTCTTCTAAGCCAGGGTTTACCCAGTAAAAAGAGGTAAATAATTTAAAACAATCTAGCATAGTGATTTGCTAATTCGCACTAAAAGAGTTTTTACACCTCTTATAACAGTCAACAAACCAAAGAAGAACTTAAATTGTCCTAATTATGTCTTTGAAGATATTTAAAGGTTTTGATTAAGCACAAAAAGAAATAACTCCGCCAGATTGCTACATTCATGAAGATTACTTCTTGCACCCACAGAGTATAATCACTTGTCTGCCCTATGACAAACTATTTCTCTTATTTTCGTTTTCTAGTGATACTTTTCCACCATTCAGAATCCCAGCAGGTTAATTTGCTTTCTCACCTTTATATTTGAAAATAGGATTTATGCATATCGGAATGAACTAATTTTTAGTTTCCTTAGTGTATCCCATCTTCCCTCTGTCTTCTAGTGTAAATTTGATTCTAACTGATCAGATAGGTACAACACAGATGGAGAAATAAGGGCTTGGTTTTGTGGCTTTTTTGCTGCAATTGCTGAACCCAGGACATGTGGGTTGTTTTTTTTCTTTTTATTTTGATTCCTTTAGATAGGTTATAGTATTTGAAATGTATTTGTTACTGTTAAGGGGAAAAGAGAGTTATCTGTGTATCTGGTATCGATGTGGCTTTTCCTATTTTTTTCTACCTTTAGAATGAGCAAACTATTTCTGAAATATATGAAAGTGAGAGAAAGTGGTGATTACTTCAGTAGTGCACTGAATCCACACTTTACTAAATAATGAAATTTATTATATAATTGCACCCGTAACTATAATCACACAGAGCTGAATTTTTGCAAGGAAATACTCCATGCAGTCTATTCTGCTGATCATATTGTCAGATTTTAGGTGAGGTGCAGCTTGCGCAGCACTGGTCCCCCATCCTTTACACCTGAGGTTTAGCTGCCATGGCCTAGATAGCTAGGATAGCAAAGTCCACAGGTTGTACATTTTGGAAGAGTATCCTTCTCTTAGATGGAAGACCATACAAGGCTAGATGAGTTCCATCAGCCTAGAAGGGCTTACTCTTACTTGTCTGTATGGATGAGCGAGGGTCAAATGGTAGGTGACAAGGTGCATGGGAAGCTGCAGATCCAACCTTGCATGCAGGCGGACCAGCGCATGGGTAGTTTGAGATTACTCGGGAGTTGACAGTCCTGATCAGACACTCCCTGATTCCCTAAGCACCCTTTTCCAACCAGATTTGCATATCCCACATGCCCTTGGTCACTGTGCTTATAGTAAGCATGGTTAAAACCCTTTCCAAATCTTCACTTGTGAAGCCAAGCCCTCAACCAATTTTCAGATTATATTCTAGTTAGGCAAGTTAGTGTATTAACCTGTCTAAATACATATGCTAGCCTATACTAATGCACACTTTTACATAACTGTAGGTTAAAAAGACTTATTTTTGTTCTAAAAGACCACTGAGGTATGCTAGCACAGGTACATGGCACTCCTTGCAGGATATTAGGTATGAAAGACAAAATTTCACCAGCTGAAAAATGTAAAAATTCTATTAACATCTGACACCAATATGATCAAAGCCATCATCTCTAGTAGACAAGATGTCATTATTTTTCAAGATGCAATTAATATTTCCCTATTTGTTTTGTATAGGCATAAAAGAGAAAGCTGTATTCTCTCTGTAAGATTTATTCAATTTCATTTTTCTCCTGTGTCTGCTTTTCCTGGATTTGGCTGCTTTCATATTTCAGCACACAATTTTGAGGCAAACAAAGTCTATAAACTGCATATGGAAGTAGTGATAAAAAATAAGCATGCTGTTTGCAGAGAATAATTCCTGCTGAATTATCACTCTGTACCTTTGATTAGAAAAGCAGGCTCTGCTGGGATGAAACATGTGGAAAGTACTGTGATGTTGTATAGAGAGATGGGGATATGTGTGACACTTTTCAGACTTCTCTCCCAGTAAAATATGCTCATGTGCAAGATTATATCACTGCACCTGAAAATAGCAAGTCTTTATATGAAGAACATAAAGTCAGTGATTAGTGATTATTTTGGACCATGCTGCGGATGGGTGCAAAAGCAGCAATGATTTAAGCACTTTCTGCTCCTCTCTACACCCTCCTCCTCCCACATCTGACTCCTGTTTGATTCTATTCCTGTCAGTAAGAATAATTAACAACTCCTGTACTTTTTAAACTAGCCAAGCAATTTGCAAGGTGTTTGTTTGGGGTTGGCTTGATTCTTTTTTTGGTATGGCTGCCAAAATGGAGGGAGGGAAGAAGGAAGGGAAGGTCACTCTGCCTACTGGCAGTTGGAGAGTTGAGCCAAAATGAGGCACCACTTCATAAAAGGTGAGAAGGATTATATATACATATATATGTGTGTATATTTAATTTATGAATCTTCTCTCCCACTGCATAAGCCCTGAATACAAATTTGTTTTATTAGCCATTTCACAGCTGTTGATTAAAATAGTTCATTACAAAACTGCAAACATGCTTATTTGGAGGAGCTACACTCAAAAGAGCAGTTCAGTTCTCCGCCAAGTGAAATCCTCACAATAGATAGGGAATTAAATGACTCAGTGGTCAATTAAAATAATACATATGCAACGTTTTTTCAATGTAAAGATGGGTGAAGGAGGCAAATGAAAAGAGTGGTTAAAAGGTTAATTAAAGTTCAAGTCATGTCTCATAAACCATCAGGCACACAAAAAAATGGTAACAAAAATCTTACAGAATGAAATAAGAGATGATGAAAAGTAGAAAAAGAAAGCAAGCTTGCAGTAGATATTAATATGAATAATAAAACATGTTTCAAATACATGTGGAAAAGAAGATCATAAAGTAGAAAGCCAGGCCTTCAGGAGACAGCAAAACAAATTTATTGACTGAGGAAGCAGCCCTTGATAAATAATTAAAGAAATTATTTGCTTCATTGTTCCTTGGGGAGCTCAAGGGACAGATGTTGACAGCTGCTATATATTTATATATGGATGCTGAAGGCAGTGTGTCACGGAGGGCTTACAGTATCTGTAGGGTGGAAGGGACAGAGTTGCAGCAAGGCATAACTCTTCACACTGCTTGTGCAGGAATGGAAAGACAGAGAAAAGAAATTGAATGGGAGATAGATATGTACATAAACCGAAGCCATTTTTCTAGACTTTTGCTGCGACACTCAAACATGAACATCTTCTAAGTAATACAGTCCAAGCCATTAAGCTAGACAAGTCAATTGAAACTTACATCTTGCAGTAAAAAATTCCTTTCTTCATTTGTGTGAACTAACAAGCAGAAACATGGAAAATAAAATCTGTGAGGACTGAAGCAGCTACTAGTTTTTATCTGAATTAATAGCTTGGGGTAAATGTGAGGATCCTTCACAGCCCTTCTTGACCTGCTAACTTTGAATTAAACTACATTTTGCTGTCACTGTGATTTAACTTTCTGTTCATTGCCTCATGATTTAAGAATATACCTTTTCCCTGCTGAAAATACATCTCATTGGGTTTTAGCTCAGTTTCTTAACATGTTGATAGCAAAGTCTACACTATACTGACTTTTCTTACTTTATGGGGAGTACCTGTTAAAAGATAATCTATTATATCCTAGTCTAAAAAGCGTTTGAAAGACAGGAAATAATGTACTGCTCGCAGACCTGGGTTTTCGAGATGAATTTGCTGTGTAAATGCACAGCTTTATTAGCTTCAAAAGAGAACTAGGAGAGAGATTTTCATTGACAAATGATATCTTGGGTCATGAGTCAAGGATGTCTTTAAGAACATATCTAACTTGAAGCACATGAGTCGTTTTGGGGAAGAAATATTATACTTTCCTGAGAAGAAACCTAATTATTGTCTGCATGTCAGTCTGCAGAAAGACATGGAACTGGCACAGGAGGAAGAGATAAATGTAAGAAATGGTAAAGATTTTATTCTGCGCCTGTATGAAAATGTTAGACTCTTCCTTTGCTATTCAACCCTGTCTCCTCCTGGATCTCATTTCTCTCAAAATCCATTTGCAGTACTGCAGTTATGCCTGATGGGAGAAACTGTGGTATTAAATCAGACAGTCAAGATTAGCCATGCTAAAACATTACTGAGAGGACATATGCTGGTTTATGTGTCTTCTAGTATCTTGCCTTGCCTGTTCAGACTTGTACACAGGCAGAATGCATATACTCTATGTGGACCAAATAGCTTTCACTACTGAAGGGTGAACATGCAACTCATGAGTGGTGGAGCACGACACTGAGTCAGGCATGTGTGATCATCTTCAGCAGTGGAAAATAAATTGGTTCTGAACCTTTCACTGTGTCTGCTGTATTTTCCACTTCGTCTATTTGACACTTTCTATTTCACCTAATAACGGGGACACTTACCTCTATGGGACCATGCAACAGGCCTCAAGTTCTGGATCATGTAAAAATAAGGTCTCCCATAAGCAAACTCATCTGCTGCCTCAGATATTCCCAGTAAATCCCCCAGAGGCTTTTGTTTTCCACTTCACCTGCAAAGTCTGCACTTTGTGTTAAGTCTTCTGGCTTGTGTCACAGTCACCAGTTTAAGGGGGAAGCTGGTGACCGAGGACTGGGAAGCACAAGTGAAAAAGGGAGCTAGCATCATCCGAAGTGTGATGAGCTAACATGGGAGATGTTCATGGCTAGTAACATACTTTGCAACCCTGGCAGTCTACTGGGATAGGTCACCAGTTATACTGGAAGGAGAATATGTAAAAAGGGCTTCCTGGACTGTCCTGTAATCTCAGTGATACTGAAAATACACCATAAATCTCACTGAAGACCAATTAGAACACAAGCTATTGTTTCATTTTTCAAAGATGTGATGTTTCACTGTTTCATTTCTTTCAGAGATGAAAGACAAATCCTGTTTCCTTGGAAATGCCCTCTGTCACGGGAAGCTGAAGATGCCAGAGGGGAGAGTCAAGCCCTGGATGTTTCGCCTCAAGCAAACAAGATTGAACAGGACAAAACTCCATCAGGGATGAGCAAACAAAATAGCTTGAGATGATAAATAAATGAAATAAACCCAGTGTTTTTCTTTTGGATGAAATAGCACCCCCTGAGGCAGAAAAGTTCCCGTCCCACTTCCACATCTTGCTAAACAACACCCTGTAATCGAGAGAACAAAAACCATCCAGGAGCCTAACGATCCCTGAGGAGCCTTTCTCCTTGTCACTGACTTCTTGCCAATGAGGCCAGGTGAGTTAACATACCTCCTCCCTGTGCCATTCCATTTCATTTTCTTCTCTCTCATGTCTAATCCAACTCAATATCTACTATTTAATGTTAACAAGATTATACAAAATTTCCTTTAAAAAAAATGTCATTTTCTTCCACAGCACTTCATTATAAGATCTGAATTACTCAATCCTTTCCTTTTGTCTCTTTTGCTTGTTTCAACCTCTTCTCTCCTCTCCTCTGCTATATTGATTCTGGACAATAAAAACTATACAAAACATGCAAATACTTAAAAAAAACCAACCAAACAAACACAAACACACTTTTTCCATTTGTGCCTAACTCAGGTACTGAAACTTTCCACTCCTTTGAAGTATCCAGATGTCACCTGGATGAAGGAGTTGCACGGCTAGGTTTGAAGCATGTTAAAACTGATGAGCTGTGGGCCCAGAAAAACCAAACATCCTGTACCGAAATTTGGAATTCTGCTATTGCTGTCTAATTTCAAAAATTTAGAGTGGAGGATTATTTGCCTTTTTTATCCCTGTGTAGATATTTGGGAGAAATTTCTACTCTGTCACTGAGCTGTTCAGCTACTCCAGTGACAAGCTCAGTAGGAAAAAAGCTTTGCAGCTAGATAGATGAGATGGAAATGTTGGCATCATTGCACTGTATTAAACAAGCTCTATGATTACACTTGCTACAGTTCCTCTTTGAATTTAATGGAAAACTTTATATTGATGGAATGCTTGATTAATGGGGATTTATAAGAGAAGCTCTGTTAATGTGAATGCATATAAATCTCATATATCTGTATCTATTTCCTGTCTTTACTAGATTATTTTCACTTGCGTCAGAATTTAACTCTAGTAGGAAACAACTTCTGTGAACAAAATATTCCAATGGCCATACCAAGATTGCAGCACCACAATTCGCAACATTGTTAAATACTTAAACAGCCCTTCAGATGAATTGCAGCTGCATGAAAAAAAAAAAAAAATCAGAATAAAACACATGCTTATTCTCTTTGTAAGGCTTCAGATTTAGCAGCTTTTCTACTAGGTTATGGTGATAAAGGGTTTCTTCCTGATATTAATGCAGTACCCTGTCTTGACTCGAGTCTCTAAAGCCAGCTCAGGATGTGACACAATGTAAGTTGTTTGAATTTGTAAGTTTCTTTCACACTTGCTTTTTTCTCCCAGAGATTCTACTATTGTAGAGCCATACACAGATATACACAGGTATAAAACTGCTGTAAGAGGGTAGAAAATCAGGCTGTTGGTTGTCTGGACTCCTCCAGTTTTTGCTTTTCTTTGGCTCCTTCTGGCCTTGGGAGCAGTGCTGGGGTAGACCTGGGAGCAGCCTGGATGGCTCCTGCTGTGGGGAGACCTCATGAGGTCTTCAGTGTCCAAGGAAGTCATGGTTATATGGTACCATCACTTTTCTACTTGGAATAGATGGATGTTATAGGCTTCAATTTAATTAGGTTAACCTAGTACTTGCACAGAGGTACTTGGTATATATAAAGTAAATTCACCAGCTGGTATACATGAGCTATTTCATTTTCCAGCCATTTCTGCCTTCTGGATCTTAGATTCGATCTGATTTTATAAGTATTACTAGAGCTTCCCTACTTCATGCCAGATGAGGGCCAGATCCATGAATAACTGAAAATATGGCTGATTGATAGAATTTGAATGGGAAAAAAAAATCAAACCTAAATTAATAAAGTTTTCAATTTTAAATTAATTACATATTTTATTGATAGAAACAGCAGGAATCCACATTTCTGTTAAAGCTTTTTGGTCTGGCATATTGGGGTATCGATCAAAGTTGCTAAGAGAAATGTTTGCCTTTGTGGGAGATTGCCAGAGTAAAGATTTCAGTACTGGGCTTTCCAGCACTTAAAATGTTTCATTACTCAAGATCCTGGAATATGAAGATTCTTGCAGTGGATGTGTTTTGCACTGAAATGTAATTGAAACATATATCCTGGGCTAGAGATGCCTTAGACTATGCTGAAATAAATACATTACATGGTAGATAGAGTTCATATCGAAATAGGTAAATGGCTTCCCTATTAAAACATGACATATTAAATTAGGTACATCACTGTGAAGCCAGAGTTCTAGGCAGTGCATTGCCATAAATTTCTTTTAAAAAGACAATATGCACTGCAAAATTTAAAGCTTAAGTCTTACATCAGACACAACATTTGGGGCATAGTAAGACAGCATTGCCGAAGTAGAACCTTTCTAAATGAACATATTCCTTTATTAGGCTTTGGTTCTATGTCACTTGTTTAGTCAGACTGTGTAAAGCACATAAACATAGTTGGAACATAAGAGGAAAAAGGTGTGACATGGAAAAGAATGAGAGAAGGAAATTAATTTTTGCCTGTGAACTTTATGAACTTCATTTTGGCATTTAGGCTAATTCTTAGAAACCTGTTTCTTATATTTTTTTTTTCCCCTGCAGGTTTATGTATAGCAGAAAATAAAAACCTTGAGATAATTATTCCAAATAAAAAAATGCTTTTGCAATTAGTGTAGGCACAAAAGAGAAGGTCCTATTTTAAATTTTCATGTCTCAACTTTATCTCAAAAGCTGACGTCTCAAATTCCAGTACAAATGCACAGTCACTTTGCTTGCTCTAATTTTAAAGAGTACATGTAAGTGTCTAAATTAATACCCATTATTTTTGAAGTTCTACTTAAGCAAGGCTGAGAGCAGTCTGAAGAAAACACGAGTAAAATGGGTGTCTCCATGTCACTCAAAGTTAGTGTTTTAGCAAAGAGATGAAGCAGCAGGATGATTTATTCATATATATATATCACAGCAATCTTTTTTCTTCTTTTCTTTTTCTATTACTGGATAGTGGCACAGTGCAATATTTTGTGTGTCAAAAGAGGAAAATATTCTATCCACATTCCCTTCCCATGGGTACAAGTGTGCCTGTTAACCAATCGCGGCACAGAGAGGATAATGGTAAAGATGCTACAAAATTCCCTTCTCCAAAAATAACTGCATATGAATTCTTCATAGGAACATCCTTCAAATTACCAACAGGCTGGGGCACCCTGGTCCAGCACAGTGCATTGTTTAACTTTGTCCAGCATGTTTGACTTAAAGTTCTACCTTCATTTCACTAGTCTCACCCATTTAAAAGAACAAGAAGTAGCATTCTTTCCTTTCTAAAATGCATTGAAATGCATGCTCTGAAATTTCAAGCACAGATGATTTTTATCTGTGCTGCTAGGAAAAAAAAAAAATAAAATAAAAGATGTGTTGTTTTTCTTCATAGCATTTTTTTCCCCCCTCCTCTTTGGCTTTGGAATACAAATGATGTCCCAGATGGATGAACAAGCCAGTAAGGTCAGTTGGAACACTGATCCCTGCTCACCCTGGCTGAGACTTCTGCATCACCTGCTCAGTTTCTTCCCTTCATGCCTTCCTCACAGTAAGACTTTATGCCACAGCACTAGTATTGCTGCTCTGCAAACACACACAAGAACATTTTATTTTAATTTAAGACTTTATTTGAAAAAGAATATTAAAGTTTCCTTGGCTTCAACAATAGCAAATCCACCATAAATCCTGAGACAGATGGTAAACTGACATAGAGAGTGTTTGGAGACCGTCACCAGGAAAGATAGCACAGCACTTTTCTATAGCTTCCCTTATGACCAATGAATCATAGCAAATGGGATCTGGATTTGTGAGCAAAACATTGCATGTTTGACCCAAAGTTTCATGATTGGCTCCCCCAGCTGTTTGCCACTTGTTATGGAAATTCATGGTACTTGAAGAAAGAATATGAATCATGAAAGCCAGCTTTTGGATCTGCTAAATATGTCCTCCCATGGGAGCTATTTCCCAAGGAGGTTTGCCAGGGGGTCTCAACAGCAAGGTGAATTTGGGATGGTGTGACAAGAGGAGCACCTTCTGTCACCTCTCATTCATTTGGATAGCCCCTGTTTACCCCATAAAGAAGTACACTGCTGGAGTAAAATGGCAAGGGGAATTAAATGTGGAGAGATGGGCTGCTGATGGCAGCCCTGCAATAGATACAATGACTAAGGGCTGCAGACTCTATCAGAATAATTGCCGAGCTCCCAAGGAGCTGTAATTAATAAAGACGATGAGTCAACATAGATTCTTTATATTTTGTCTTTCTTTCCACATGTCCACAAGAATGACATAATGAACCATTAAATAATATCCATATCCCAGGACAGATTTGCTATTGGGGCATATTATCATAGCTCAACTATAAATATTGGTCATGTGTCAGCAGGAGCCTCTTATGCTATCTTACAGGCTCAATTTCTCACACCTGCCTAAGAGCAGGCTCTATTTCAGTGATGGATGAGGAAACTGTGGTGGTAAACAAGTCTTTGATTTACAGAAAAAAAAAAAAAAGATACTAAAAAGATAAACTGCAACTGCATAAACTGACTGGGCATTCATGCATAAACTAATTGGGTGCTCATGCATAAACTGATCGGGTGTTCATGCATGAACTAGTTGGGTGCTCATGCATGAAGTAATTGGGCATTCATGCATGAACTAATTGGGCATTCATGCATAAACTGGGCGTTCATGCAGGAATTAATTGGGCGTTCATGCATGAACTGATTGGGCGTTCATGCATGAACTAATTGGGTGTTCATGCATAAACTAATTAGGCACTCATGCATGAATTGGTTAGGAGTTCATGCATTAACTAATTGGGCGCTCATGCATGAACTCATTGGGCATTCATGCATGAACTGATTGAACTTCAGCAAGAAGTGAGGCTAATTCAAATTTGAAATGAACATTTCTAGCCATTAAAATACCTTTTCTTGAAATTAAAAGGACTTTCTGCTCTGTAATACCCTTGAACCAAAAGCAGTCAACCTAAAGTACAACCAAAGCGTATGGGCTTGATTAACAAATTATGGAGTAAAGTTGTTCAGCGCACATTATCCAATGTGAGAGTGATTGCTGTGGGTTGATCTGAAAATCAGGAGGGGTTTTATTTTCATGTATATTCCATAGTTTAGATATTAGTTTTAAAGATGTTCAAATGTTATGTTCTGATTGATCAGTAACTGGTTATTCCTATGCTGAGAATATTAAGAGACTAAGAACTGTTTTTATTCCATTTCCAGTATCTGGAGAGAATATGTACAACAGCTAAGAAAGTAGTAATCTATGTAAGAGAAATGATGGAAGCTTTCTTCTGGGAAGGAGAGTGGAAGAAAAATACAAAAGAAAAAGAAATTATAATAGCTTGCCCAATAATATGAAAGAATATTTTGCTGGCTTTAATGATTTTAAATTTTATTGTCGTTTCATGCCTGAAAAGTTTTAAATGTCTTGTTGCTGAACTCAGTTTTGCATTTCACCATTAATGCTGAAAGATAATTCCACTGCCTTTACTTTGTAAAGAGGATGAAGAAAAACTCTCCCGCTGGCTGGAAATCGATGCCAGTTTTACCAATGATTTCACTGGAAGCAGGATCAAAGTTTATAATATTTTTTTTCTTTAATGGTTAATAAATATTACTTATTGCTGCAGCAAGATCCCTTAAATAACCTGTAAGACAGGAAAAGTAACACTGCCCTGCTTGCCTAAGAAGTTGTAAGAACAAGAGACAGAAGAGACAAGAAAGTGGGATTTTGATGCAGGTTATCATAAAGATGACTATGAACAAAAAACCCCACAAAAACAAAGACAGCTCTCACTTGCCTGGTGCTGCCAGTGCCTAACACCTCAGAGATATTATATGAAAAGAACAGCCCACCAGTATAAAATACATAGACATTGTAATATTGTGTTGGGATTGCATGAGAAAGACTGAGTAATCTGCTGTCTGTCTGGTTCTAGTCCCAGAGTTAAAACTTACGGTCTGCTTTAACTTGCACATTGAATTTTGAGGGGTTTTTTTTAGGCTTTCTGGATGCATTATGCATGCAACTCATGTCACTGGTCTGGCTCTGGGGTTTCTTCTCCTTCTGCTGTATCATCTCTCATATTCTATGGAAGATTATTTTGAGGTCCAAAACACATGACAGAAATCATTTTAAGTTTCCCCCAGTCAGAATAAGTGCCAGTCTCTAACATGGTGTTAAAGCTTCTGGTTTTTACTCCACCAACCAATGTAAATACCTAGGGGAGGTAAAGCAGTTCTGTAATAATCAAGGTTGTTTGGAGACATAGTGGTTGACCAGCCAAGCTCCCTTCTGGGATCCATTTCTACTGCTTCTACATTCCCAAACAGAAACATCGCTTTCCATCTCTTTTGGTTATTCTGTGGTCATTCTTTCAGGCACAAAATGCAAACAGAATGCAGTATTAGGTAATAACTCTTTTTCAGACCCAAATACTTGTTTTTAACCACATATCTGCAAGATTTGTACACTTCAGTGTGTACATGCTATGCAGATATTAGACATTTTACTGTCTGTAGTGCATATTTAAAGTCCTGTATTAAGTCCATAGCCAGGACAGGCTGTCAACAGTTGAACTAATGCAAATTTTAGCTTTCACTGAAATTTCTTTGAAGTTTGGGTCACCTTCATTTTAGATCAGGATTTCACAGTTCTTTCCTACCCTCTATATAGCTCTGTTTAATTGCAAGTCATGGCTGTTTGAACTAGTTGGAAATTATTTATGCCTGATAGCTAGGATTTTCTAAGAAGCCTAAGAAAGTTCAGCATTAAAATCTAATCAGACTTTAACAGAAACCAGGTGCTTTAACACAATGAATAGTACAAACTTACAGAAAATCTTCTGAACTACAAACTGGGCTAACAGCTACAAAATGTGTGCTCGAAGAGTTCTGCATCTTTCTGCAGATGCCATTGAAAAGATTGAGGTTGTTTTCCAAAGTACACAGTGGAGGAAAAGAAGCATATAAACTTAATAATGGCAGCCTATGAAAAATATAGCAAGAGAAATTTCTTTCCACTTTATTCCCAGCAAATGGGGAAAGTGTCAGTAGCTTTTTCCTCAACTCTCTAAGATTTAATTTTGCAGAGCTTTTACAAAATGTTCTCTTCTTTGGTCCTAAAGGAATTCTTAATCAAGCAAAAAATGACACCTGGATTTACAGTGTCTCCCCTCACCCACCTCCACCCCACTTGCTTTTCTTCTTCTTTATGGATAATGCTGGATTTATTCTGAGAAGCCTCAGAGAAAGAACTATGTCTGGTATAGGGATTTTTGTGCTTTTTCATACAGCATCCATTTTCTGAGAGTGGTAAGGCGGTACTGATAAGTTTTCTGGAATCCACAGGCAAGATATATATAAAAATTACTCAAAATGGTTATTGTGATGTTGATGACAATTATTTTTATAGAAAAACTAAGGTCAGTGAAATCACTCGACAGAATGGCTGTAATTTTTTGTTGCCCTTACAGTAAAATATAATCTTAACTTCAAATGTTAAAGAACAGATAACAGTTAATGGAAAGGGTCTAACTCTTATTCCATTAGTTTTATTACAGTGAGCTAACAGAAATCAACTGTTAATTTGCCTTTTGATTCAGAGGGAGATATTACTGATCTATATTAATATAAATAGGAAGAGTATCAGGCTAAAAGTCTCTTTTTTTTCAGTAAGTTGTTTCTACAACTATTATATACATTTTCATTAATTATGCTTGGAAGAAGAACTAGTGTGATAAAACATTCCTAGGGAGCCTCACTTACCTGTTCATCTTTTCAGAGTCTGAAAAATAGTCCCCTTCTATTTGCAAACAATACACAGTACTTCATTGTCACAGACAAATGTATGCTGCAATATTTAGACTTAAATTATAACATCTCAGAGTCCTAAATGGGGAGGAACATACAGCGTGTTTCTGATTCATTTGAGGTATGATCTGAGTGCATCTATGCTGAATTTCTGATGAGTCCATTCCCATTCCAGGATACATGTTTTTACAGGAGGTTGGATTAAGACTTCAAATAAATTTTGCCTAAATCTTTAAATGGGTATTTTCACATCCACTTAGGTGCTTCTGAAGAGAGAGTTGATGCTTTCGAGTAATGTAGTTTGAAACCAAAGAGAATGTACAGTACCAAATCTCCGTCTGGTATAAATCAGTCAGACCCTACATAGTTATTGTGATTTGTGCCAACTTGAGACCCAGCATTTGAGTTTCAAATACAAAGAACAAGAGCCTGTTGTGATCACAGGGCTGCAGACCCTAACTGCATGAATACGCAGAGCAGTTTGACATCCATGGCCTATGGCATCTCATACGCTGAGCCTGCAATACTGAATCCTCAGTATTGTGTTATTTCCACTGGGCTGGCAGAGAGTGCTCTACGTCAGGAACTGGAAGCTGGGAACTGTTCTCTTGATACTTCTGCCCCTGATCCACTGGTTGTCTAAGCTGCTCTTTTGTACCTCTGCCACTGTCTTGTCTGCTGCGGCGACCCTCCCATGCACCCTTCTCAAATCTCTTGTTCCTTGGTGTCTTTTTTTTTACTTTTAAATTAATGGCTCACTTTTACTTGCTTCCCAAGAATGGAAACAATATCCTTTTCCTTACATACAAAATACTGCATATTCCATGAAATTCCTTTCTAGAGCATAGTCTCAAAGCCTTCTGAATGCAGCATGCGAAGGTAAAAGAAGGAAAAAGTGTGGAGGAAAATACTGAAAATAAATAGTCTGCATTCGTGTAGGTCTTGCAGATACACAGCCTTGTTCCTTTCCCTCTATTACTGTTTCCTTTCCCCCGACTATAGTGAGTCTAATGTTGCTGTTGGATGTAACTAATCTACTAATTACTCTCCAAAATAACCAACAATTTTCATTAAAGACAACAGCAATTTGTGTAGGCTTTGCAACCACTAAACCTGAATGTACCAACTCATCAAAAAAATATGGAATATATATTTTCATTGCAGAATCTTTAAACGCCTGTTTCCAGTTTAACTTCAAATGTGCATCTTCAAGTGCTATACTCAGCTTACATAGTACAAATATACAATATCACAAAATTATGTTTATTGTCATAGTCCCCAATCTGCAAACACTTACAAATGTGTTCAAGTTCAGATCTATGACTAGTCCCACTGGTTTGTAAAATTAAGCACATGCATAAATGCTACCAACATCAGAGCCTTAATTTGTGTTCCTTTGAACTGGCAAGGGGCCCATCTTCTACATAGCTTTAATTCCACTAGACAGTTTCCCTGCTCAGAGAAACACATTTTAAAAATGGAGTGTCTGTACTAACAAGCACTTCCATGAGCAATGAAACTAATGAAGCTTGCTTTTGTACAGATTTGTCTCTTGTAGTTGGATTCTCTGGTGCCTAATAAAGTGAACTCCATCAGAAGTTTTTCACACAAAGGAGGCATTCATAATATCTCCTTCCTGTATAGGAGGAAAGGGACAGGACAGATGAAGGTATTTTCCTCTTTTTTTCCCCTGTTTTCAATACAAAAGCAGTGTGTGTTCCTAATGCAGACATTTCATGTCTATTTTTGTAGAAATTGGTGAAATGTCTTATTGTTGAGATGGGTACACAATCACTGAAAATTGGTTAAAATCAGTCATGGAGCTGAGGGAGGACATGACAGCAAGATGAAGTAGATCAGATAGGTTTTGGGGTGTTTTAGGCAAACAAAATTATAATTTTTAAAACCTTGTCCAATTTCAAAGTATATTAGGATGACAAAGGGATACATGAAAAGCAATTTCCATTACAGTATCAGGGGTTTACACTTCTGTCCCAAGACGGGTGAGAATTTACACTTACTCCTAAGACAAGTAAATAATTAACAGCCCCCAGTATGGTATGCAGCCATTATATAGTTAACAAGTATTCTTTGGGTCATACAAAACTAAACTCTGATATCTGTTTTTCTGGCAACCTGGACTCCTCAGTCGCTTTTTCTGGTTAATGTTATGGGAAGAACTATGTATTATCAAAACCCATAATTACAGAAAGCTGGGGACGCATTTTCTAATGCAGAATGCCCATATCAGTTGAGATTTCCTTTTCAAAATGCTCAGCAATGAGCCAGGACTCTTTGAGTTTGAAAAATGCTATTAGGTATGTTCAATATTAACATCTTGGGCTCCAGCAGGAAACCTACAATTGATAAATAGACACTTCATTTGAACTTGGCACAACCTTCAGTCAGCTTTGCATAACTCTGGATGGTATTACAGATTGCAAACAGAGGAGAATACATCAAAGACGGACCAGGTGATATCAAACTCAGCAACTTGCTAATTTCAACATGAAATATGTCCCCACATATATTGGAGTATGTTTACTACAGGGGTAAGTACAACGCTTGGAGGTTTGGAGAGGTGATTGAAATGTAACCAAAAATCTCCCGGAAAAAAATACTTGGAGCTTGTTTCTCCCCTTCCTGTAATACACATTAATAACACATTTCAAAATCTTCCACCATTTCTTAGTTACTTCTTTACTTGCAAGGATTCAGATGTCCCAGAAAAGTCCTTTCCTTGTATGATTTAAAAGATATTTTACTGGTATAAATCAATTAGGGCTTAACCCAAAGGCCACAGAAATCCTTCAGGATGTATATTAAAATTTATATTTTTATTTAATATGCATATTTTAATACCAGTGCATCTGAGAGAAACTAATAGGAATTAATAGCTTAGATATCATTTCAAAACCCTGGATTGAGACACTCTCTTAAATTAGATTCTTAATACTAAGCTGTAGTTTTCTATCAAACCCAAGGCTGGTGGCTACTGTNATGATTTAAAAGATACTAAGTATTTTACTGGTATAAATCAATTAGGGCTTAACCCAAAGGCCACAGAAATCCTTCAGGATGTATATTAAAATTTATATTTTTATTTAATATGCATATTTTAATACCAGTGCATCTGAGAGAAACTAATAGGAATTAATAGCTTAGATATCATTTCAAAACCCTGGATTGAGACACTCTCTTAAATTAGATTCTTAATACTAAGCTGTAGTTTTCTATCAAACCCAAGGCTGGTGGCTACTGTGTACCACACCCAGTGTTCTTTCTGTATTGTGAAAGCATCAGTCTCAGCCCAGCAACTTTTCTTCTTTTTGAAAAGCTCATATCTGGATCTTACCAGTCTATTATTAAGATATGAGCCATTTGCAAAACTAAATTAATATCAAGTTATACCACAGGAAATAGTGAAGGGAAAGGAAAGGAATACATATGCCAGTTAATAGATGCAGAGAAAAGAGGTTCCAAAGGTGATGTTGTCTATTAGAAGAACAAAGAGGAGTGATATTCCTGAAAAGGCTGATGGAAAATCAATTCCATAACATGTCATTAGTCTGTTAACATCAGACAACTTAAGCCTGGAATCCTTGCTGTAGACATAATACAGCGTTCAGCCTTTGCAATATGCCCTATAGAGAAAGTAAATCAACTTTCTGTCTATCTTTTCCTTCTTTTACCCCACACCCCGCCCCTCCCCCCTCCCCCCCCCCC
>NDXB01022565.1:26801-60942 GCA_002631895.1 Agapornis roseicollis
TCCCCCCCCCCCAAGAGAGTATCTATAGGAATTAGGTACTTTTGAGTCCACACAATCCACATTTCAGACAAGGAAGAAAGTGGCAAGGGGAGGATTTCATAGCAGAAAGATCTGTTGATCTATCAACAGATATTCAAATAAAGCTGGGAGTAGACTTTTTCCTGCTACGGGGGATTGTAAATCTTTGAGTGTTAGTGAAAAAAAAATTCTGGGTGGAAGAAATAAATCCTTCCAGACCTCCATAAACCATGCAAAAGAGGCTTGTACTGCTACACACTTGCTGTTAAATTTACAGTTTTAACTGGTCTTAATATAATCTATGGATGATGGTGGGTACAACCACAAAATAATTCAGTGCTTGTAGCAGACAGCCGCTGCTGTGCGTTGGCTGCACAGAAAAGGGACCTTTGCACCCTCCTGTGCACCAGGCAGGCAGTAATGCAGAAGACGACCCCAAACCACCACTGCAGAGTTACATCTGCTGTTGCAAAGTGACCCCTGAACCCCAAAATCAAAAACTGCATGTAAGTTCGAGTTTGAATCACACTGCCTATTTACAGCAATATCCTGACAGACCAGATGAAAGACCTGGCTTCCTCCTGATGGTCTTTCCATTAAGCATATTTTTAACACAACCTGTGGCTTTCAAACCCAGGATGCCGTGATTTCATCTCTCACTGCCAGCCCCACATCTCTCTGTGTATTGCAGTAACTTTCATTTTTCCATCCTGCCTGGCGTCTCTCTGGAAAGGCAATTCATTTCCTAAGGACAAGTAATGGCTTTCTGAGTCCCAGCGCACACCAGCTGCTTGCAAAAATAGTCAAAATCTTGACAAGTACTCACCAAAAAGGATGAAAAGGTGATGCATCTTCTTTAGGACAGAGATTAACGTTCAGTGTAACCCACATAAGCGTTGAACATGTGCAGTACCTGTACATGACCCTTTCAAATGCTTGTGCATAGAGCTGGACAGTATGCATGGTTTTTCCTTGAGGTAAGCAAATTCCATGATTTTCCCACTAGAGCAGCAAATTCTTCTTAACATATCCTGCTGAGTCTCTGGGAAAAAGAAGTAGGTAGTTTAAGATCCTCATATTTTAGCTAGAATCGTGAGTTCTTCATCCAGCCGTTACACTATCAGATAGGGCCTTACCTGCAAGTTTCTCTTTTTTGGTTTTTTTTTTTTCTGGGAGGAAGGGGGGAGAAGTAATTATGTTTTAATGGCTAAAAAGAATATTTCTTTCATACCTATTATGAGTTCATGGAGGCTCTCTGACAGGAGCAGGGATAGAGTGCATGGGAAAGGTCTGCCACAATTCCAAGGGGAGTCCATCAGGGTCTGTTTTTATTAAGTTTAACACCAACTATATTTCTTATGGAGTTATTTTCCTCTCCAAGGATAATTTGTCAGAATCAGACAGGCTATTCATTTCTCTCAGCTTGTAAATACCCGACGTGTGCTCCATCACCAGCACACTTTTCTGAAGTACAGGGGGACTCATAAAAACAAGCAAAGGTCTCATTAATAACTAAAGAATATTGGACTTTTCTTGTTTCGCACTTACGTTTAGAAATAAAATTATTGGCTCCCTCTTTATTTGTCATGCAAAGCATTTTAATGCTAAGTCATCCACTTTGTATGACTTAATACCTTAGTTCTGATTACAGAAATAGAATATTAGGCACTATACACTCTTTAGGGCAACCTTCTCTAGCTTCTGGATCCACAGAGATACTCTGAAAAAGCCTAGCACTTGGCTTTTATTTTCTGTATCTGGATGAGCTTTACTTCCCAAGGGGTTCAGGCAACGGATTCTGGGGATGCCAAATATTTCCTGCTCTCCAAGCAGGAAATAATTCACTCTTTAATTAAACAGATAAATAACAGACACATCTACTGCTATGGCTTTTTATCTCTCATAGTTGTGGCTGTCAGTTTTCTGTCAGTATCTCATGAGCAAAAACAATGTGCTTTCTCTGCTGACATGAGACCACTGAGCTACTCTCTTTTAATAGTCTTCTACCAACTTACATTGGTCCAGACTGTGGCTGAACAAATTAACAGGTCCTTAGTTTGATATAATACATGAGGTGAATTGCTGGTCTTGGATGAGTAAGGAACAACATTAGAGAATGGTAGATTTTTTTAAAGTCTTTATCATTCAATATAAGCTGGTTTCACTATTACTAAAAGGATAGGTTAGTCATCTTTGACAGAAGGCAAAGCTTAACAAAATTCTTTTCCTTCAGAATTCACTGAAAACAGACAACTAAGCCTCTATAATCCAGCTTGCAATATAGAGCAACATTTCCCAAGGCTTCAATCCTGCAAAATAATTGTCCTTTCCTAGGTTTTTTATAATTAATTTTTTTTTCACCAGGTATGAACTGCTTGTGTCCATCAAAAAGAAAAATTCCCTTCATTTTCATTTCACCCCTACCCACAAAGGGATGGTAAAAGCATACGTGTGTGTGCATGTGTACACATCTCCAAGATATCAGAATTAAGTGAACACAAGGTATAGATCTGAATATCTGTCTTTATGATTAAAGCTCTTTATGTGAACGTGAGTTTTTCAAGACTATGGTGATTGTTAGTTTTGACTGTATCTATATGAACATAAGCTTTAATGGATGGGGTCAAATAACTCATATTTTTTATCCAAGAGTTACTTTTAACTTTCCACTATCTTAATCCAGACAACTATGGACAATGCAGTGGTAGCACTTACCCACTCTCTCTGTCCCCATGGGAAATGGAGAACAAGTTTTCCAGACAAGTAAAAAGTGCTTTAAAATCCTCTCTATAGAACATATTCTTCAAAAATACTGCTGAGTACAGAAGTGTAAAACAGTTTGGAAGCCAGGAGGTCAATGTGGTTTGTAGACATAGTCATTTGCTGGAATGGTAGGAATAAAGCTGATTAGAGAATCTTAATTGGCTACTATTTTAATTACAAGAGAGATTTGCAATTGACTTGAGTGTCCTTTGAATATCACCCTGAATTTATGATACAACGCTGCCTATAAATAATACAAAACTAAAATGTCAGAATGTAAGTTTGATTTAAATACTCTGATCCTTTTGTTTGCCTATAAGGCCCTGGGTAAACTGTAGCACTGAGGAAATAAATAATAAATTATGACAATTAATAATTTATTATATTTCTTGATCTTACAATTTCACATTCAGTGACCTACCTGGCCTCCTCTAAGACTACAAAGATTACCCGCCAGCAAATGTCTTTTAATGGTTGATCTTACTTCTTGTTTACTAGTATTGTTGACCCCATTCACATTCTATAATGTAATTTTAATGGTGACTTTGTAATCAAGGAGTGTCTGAGAGAACTGTATCTACTCCAAAGCCTACAAAGCAGGCTTTCCTTAATACATCTCTTTTCCCTTACATGCAGGGTACAAGTGGATTTAATATTAGCTAAAGCAGTAAACATGTTAAGAATCCAGGGTCTATTGATTACAGTGGAATTCACAGAGGTTCAATATCACTCTGAAAACTTTACCCATATGTGCCTAAAAAGTGGTTTATAGGAACTGGCTTATTCTGCTGGTGTGATGAGCATGAGGAACATAATAGAACAGACACGTGGGGTTTGCAGCTACTGAGTCTGAATCTGCCCATAAGATGTGGCTAAATCACACAGACCAAATAACCACGGTACAAGGGATTGAGTTGATGGTGCTTTTCCAAGGCTGGCTGGATGCAGATAATACCTGCTGTCACCATACAGCTCTTTGCTGTGAGGTCAGCCCTGAACACTTCCTAAGTAAACCTGAAGTGACAAGCTGTACTGTACACCAGGTCAGTACTTGGTATTACCCAACATTGGTCATTCTCATCTGAACTTAGAAGTCTTTCTTGCTTTGAACTGTGTGTATTCAATTAAAGTTACAATTTCAAAGCACAGGTAAAAAGGCTATTGCTTGGATATTTCCCCCTTCCCCTCACTATGCACATATTCTTCATAGTTGCCATTACTTACTGTAGTGAAAAACACTACCTGTATCTAAAAACATTACTTGCATTACCACTACCTACAGTAGTGAAAAACAAAGAAAAATTAAGACTCTGAGTACTAATCTAAACATTGGGGCTCCTGTCATTCACAAATTGGTAAGAATAGGAATAATAGTCTCAAATGTAAATTTAATTATTTCCATTCTATCTATAGTTACTATTATATACACCTAGGGCAGGCAATGTTATCTATATGGGAATTTCAGGAAGAAAGTGATATGAACAAGAAAGGCTGACATCCATTTTCTTTTAAATAGTTTAGAAAATTATCTCCAAAGTCAGCTCACAGCAGCAATAAGCTATTCTGAAATTAAATGATAGTCACTCAGAGAGAAATCTGGAATAAAAACTACCAGAAAGAAATTGATTCAGTATTTGAAAGGAAATTACAGTTGTGAATCTATTTTTGCTGATAAAAACTATTATGCTTGACAACATACTGTGGTTCTTTCAAAATACAGTTAAGGGAAAATTTATGAGAATATAAGTGGGGTACACATTAGCAAACTGAAGCAACCTTTCCTTTGAATGGGCATGTGTATTTACATACATATGTGTGTGCATGCATTGCTCATGTGACCCATATGTATCCATGCATATCTAGTTATGATTACTTATGCATATATATCCGGAAGTTCTGCAGAGTTGTCACAGTCCTCTGTCCCCATAGATTTTTAGCAACCTTCAGTACTACTTATTGGATTTCTCTGGTCAGAGAAAATGAGAAATCAGGAGAAGGAGGCACCAGGGAAAAATTATCCAAAGCCATGCAGTAGCATTGGGAAAGACATTAACAAAGCTGGCAAAAATTAGCAGAATTGATTTCTTCATCCAACTGGCATCACAGGCCTTGAAGAGTGAGGCTCAAGTTGATGTACACTAGTGTTTCCATACTATCATCTCAATATAACGTTCATCTATGTCCATTTCAACAGCTATCTGGGAAACAGCATTGGTATCTTGGGAACTGAAAAACTAACCCAGGTATTTAAGGCCAGGGAAGGAGCACTAGTGATGAAATAGGAGGATGCCAAAATCAGGAAGTTCAGTCTTCTCTTAGCACAGGAATGTGTGAAATATAGTCATAGCTCCCAGGACACCCTGATAGCAGCATCCACTTCTGCAATGCCTTGTAGGCTTAGCTGCAGATCTTTTAATGTGAACTTTCATGATTTAAGCTATTGAACAATTAAAGTGAATCAAAGTAAAAATGGTAATTTCTTTCTGCTACTTATCATGCTGACCATTACTGTCTCATGCTTCCTTGGTAAATTTGTCTGAATCTGTCCCTGTGTCTGCCTATGTTGAATGGTCTTCCATTTTCCATCACAGTGCAAATGAATAGTAACAAACTGATCAATGGGAGCATCAGCACCTCTGGTAAGAAGGGACCAAGGAACCTTACCCTGTAACAATCTGCTCAGCAATTAGCAGGCTAAAATTGCCTTGCTCTCTTGACAGTTCAGCTACCAGTAGCTTCTAGAGCTTCCTATCTCAGCTTGTTCAAACCAGATAAAACAAGCTGGTTTTCCTCTCAGGAGGAGAGCATCAGAGGGCCTGTAACTCTCAAGGACCATTGTCTGCTTTTGGAGACTGCCTCTGGTCCCTCAGCAATGTGATCTAGCATACTGTGACAAGCAGTTGGGAATGCTGTGCACACAGTCTCAGCAATTTAATTACAATTAAATTGGTTATTTAATCAGGATATCAGCTTGAAACAGGAAAAAAAAAAAACAAGCCCCTGTCTTTTCCTCTTCCTCCCCACACCTCAAAAATCAACTGATGAATGTACAAAGTAGAGAGGTGATAATAGCTGTTAGTTCCTGCTGTGCAGAAGCTTCATTAAGCTTTTGCTAAACTCTGTTGGTATATCCCTTCATGCCATCCATCAACAGATAGCTTGAATCTGGTCTAGCTAGCTACCTGTTATGCTGACAGCTGAGCAACTCAAAATCCCATGTATTCCTTCTTAACCATACTCCAGCAAAGGAAAGAAGCTATTTTCTACCTTTTACAAAAACTTCTGAATCTAAACTAGACTTAGCTTCTGAATCTAAACTACTTACCTGGATAACATTGGAGATGCAAGTGAAAACAAATTTCAAAAGTCACATGGGATGTTAATGATGGAAAGGGAGAAAACCCAAGATCTTTCTGGTCCCATACCTGCATCCTAGCCAATAGCTTATTCTTTCCTCTGACTCAGCAGGACAGAGTTTTAACAGGAAGACAAAGCAATTCTTTTTTTTTCACTCTCAGGATCATAAATCACTGAAGCATTTGGGAATGAACCACTAACCCAAACAAAATTCAACATTGTATTTTTGATAACTCTGTGGCTAAAAGAAGCTGAGCTGCAACTCAGATATAGAACAATCTCACCCTGACTTACACTGTTCAGCTAATGCCTGTCCTCTACTTGCCTTCAGAGTCCCCAAAGGAAAGCCTTCTTCCCTTTTTCGCTAATTGTCTCTGACATGTAGTTGGCCAAGTGATCTGTACAGCCATGTCAAGGGTATTCTGAATTAGCCTCTTCACACACAGAGGAAAACAGATGGAAAAGCAAATACCTTCCTGCCCTGAGCACTGAGTTGCCATTTGTGTCTGTGCTCAGTACATACAAAATGCTGCCCTTCTGGGGCACGTGTATTATTAAACACAGTTTTCACAGGTGTAAATGACTATACAAGGTGGAAAGCAGTGGCTGCATGAGCAGCTGAATCTGCTCCTGCTTGCTGTAGCACAGAGGGAGTCAAGCACTTGTTTTCTGCTTGACTTTATTACCTAAATTGCTTCATAAGGTGAGCTAAAACACAAAGGACAGGGGAAAAAATGAGCAGGTCAAACAGTTTTATTTCTTTTTCTTCACCAAAGTGGAGAGTTCAGTTGTATGACATGCTTTGGGGGGGATAACATTCCTGCTCCAGGAAGACTAACTGTTCTTCTGTCCTCTCTTGTCTCTACCTAAGCAACAGTTCAGCAGCTGTTTATGCAGAAGAGAAACATATTTTCAATTTCTTTTCCTTTCTGAAGAAATTTAAATCTGATCTCATCTCTGAGAATATTGCCCTAATCACCATCATCTGTCTGTCTCAAGTGCTTCCCACTCCAGTCCTCCTTTTCACAAGTAGGTAAATGTAGATAACAATGGCAATAAAAACCTTGTGTTTCACTCTTGATGGGGAAACCAGTTGCATTTTGAAAGATGAAGTGAGAGTGGTCTGACCACTAGCCTGCTAGGCACCTCTATCTGGCCACTGCTCTGTATCTGCTAAAGAGTGCTTTTGTGGGTTTTTTGCTACTTTTTTTTAGCTATTATTATTTATATATAGCATTTAAGAGGGCTAGTGCTCCAACCCCATCATCTTCAATGGCAATATCCACAATTTTGCTTTCTTACTGATGTTAATCATGGCTCATTTTCCTCATTCTGCTCATGTACTCTCTACCCTCACCTCTTAAAGTAATGTGCTGGCTCAACACAGAGGCTGTATGTTAAGGCTGCAGGCAGCAGAAGCTTATTTGGGCTTGCCCAAATGTCCTAGGATTAAGAACTGAGAAATTATAAAGTGGCAATTAGTTAAAGAATTGAACTGAAGGCTAGAGACAGCTGGTTTTGAGGTGAGTGATTTGCACTGCTGAGTCATGTGGTAGATGAAGAGAGAGTCCTTCTGCTTCTTGGTGTGTAAGTCAATGGGGCAGGAAAAGAGATTGGGATAAAAAGCCTGATCTACCTGTTCTGCCTTTGAGGAAGTGGTCACAAGTACACCTGCATAAGCTCATGTCTGTGGCAAAACATGGAGCTGCTTTTGAAATGGATTCTGACTGCAGCAGTCCAGCTCTCAGGTTTTTTTTTCAGTTTTGGCCTTGTTTCAACAGCTAACTGCACTGTGTGCTGCATTGATCCTGGGAACAATTTGCAACCAGATTAACTCTCTGCTAATGTGATTGTTGTAAATGCAAGTTTGGCCTGGTGTGCGCTGAAGGAAACATGTTGAACAGTGCTGTGTGTGGGCTGTTTGGAAGCACCCAAAGAAACATCCGTGCAGCTACGAGCCACCCGTGGGGCAAGAGGAGGTGGGAACTTATGCCACCATGTCTGTTTTTATTCACTCACAGGAAGATGAAGCATCTCTGTGTTTTTCTTTTGGGTTTTGGGGGTTGGTTGGTTGTTAATTAGTTTGGGTTTTTTGTTTTATTCTATTACACTTTTTTCTGTCACTCTGTGTCCCTCTTACACCTGCCTTGAACACGAAGAAAGGTATTGAGCAGTGATAGTGCAGAGGTAGATGACTTCTGCTGACCTAAGGGGAATTTAATTACCATTTCTTTTGATATTTCTGGTGCTGTCTATGTAAATTTCTGTCAAATCACACTGAGATCTCTATGGTGACAATGATCTTACAAGCACAAGATGTAAACAGACACAGCAAAGCAAAAACCAGTTGTGTAGGATCATGGATTTTTCCCAGCTCTCTGGTAAGAAACAGATAAGCACTGTTTAGCTATGTCATGGTGGGGTAGGAAGGAGTGCTCACAGGAAGCAGAAGCATAAGCATAGTTTCTGTCTAGCAGGAATACTTTCCATGTGTCCCCTAGAAGGGACCACTGGCAAGACAGCTAAACATGTCCTGAAAAATAAGTTGCATTATCTGATCTTACCTTTTGATTTTAATATATATATATTAAGTCTAGTTCTGCTGTGCACAGCCAATCAGTAAATTCTGTTGACTTACTTGCTTTTATGTATCATGTAGGCTTAACAAAGAAAGCTTACTATACTGCTACTTACAGCCGTTGCAAGCAGCATGGCAGCAGAAAGCGTGCAAGCTCTTTGAGTTGCAATACATTCAGGATGCGAGGCATCTACACATGCAGAGGTATGCCATTCCTTTTCTCTTTTTCCTCCCTCTCTTCACCTTCTGTTCAATTCTGAGCTCACTTTTGCTTGAGCAGAAGGCCTCCTCCCAGTAATTTCCAAGTTCAGCAGCAGGGGTGGTGACTGTGTGTGTTCATGTGAGGAGCTGCAAAGCCCCAGGATGAGCCCTTGCTCAGGGCTATTCATGTTGTCTGCGTTTGTTTCTAAGTACAGATTCAGGAGTTCTCTATTGTGATCATCTGGGGCTTTAACATGCTTTCTTTTCAAATGTGACTCTCAGCCTTCAGCTCATTTTTTGCTAATTGCTAACATAATTATGGCTGTTTCCTCCTTTTGTTTACTCTATTTCTGTCCCTTTGAGTAGTCTTTTGGTGTAGTTTGCAATGAAGAAGACAAAAAGCTTCGTTTACTTCCTAATCTCATGTAGGAATGACGCATTTTTCAGTGCAGGGATGTCCAACCCAGCTCTCCAGCTCAGTGGCCCTGTGTACGAGGGGTTGTTATGAAACACCAACATCTGGTTTAATTGACAAGATTAATTCCCTGTTTCAATCTAGCATTTTAAAAATATTATCTGATTTCCATGATATGCAAAAAACCTCCACTTGCAGGAAGTAGATTGTATCTATGTATATTTTTGTAGTTATACTATTTTGTACGAACTACTAGTAACTTATCAGCTAATTGTTCTGTCATAACCCATAGCATAGGTTGAGTAGCAATGTGAGGAACTGCAGTGATATATAAAATGAAAATATGACTAACTATTTATGAGGTTATATAGAAAACCTTTGTTGTGGGATGGGACAATGAGGACAGGTGTCTGTATTATATATATCACACCATGAGGCCCTTCAGGATGGGACTCTGTGTGATGGTTCAAGGCAAATAACACAGTTATCAGATTGAGAATTCGAAGCTAGCTGGCCCAATGTTACTGGATCTGTATGGGACCTAATTCAGTGCAGGTCTTTTCCC
Source organism: Agapornis roseicollis (assembly GCA_002631895.1). Taxonomy (NCBI): domain Eukaryota; kingdom Metazoa; phylum Chordata; class Aves; order Psittaciformes; family Psittacidae; genus Agapornis; species Agapornis roseicollis. The sequence continues at coordinate 36,699 of NDXB01022565.1, forward strand.
TTGTACTCATTTCAAAGGCACTGATAAGAAATCCAAGATCAGTAAACATTACCTAGGAGCTGGAGACAGTTACAGGTGATAATACCTGGTCATTCTCTGCATGGAAAAATCTTTCATAGATTGTTCAAGGAATGTAGATGTTGTCCATGTTGGTCACTTGCATAGCAGAACCCATACCCAGGCCTTCTTCCTGTCCGTTACCATACATGGTACATTAAATATTTGCTGCTGGTTGGCTTTTTGTTGGTTTTGGTTTTTTCCAAATTTTCCCATATATCTCAGAATTTAACATTTCCATTGGCTGGATGTTCAGTGTAAACACATTAATCATCCTGCATTCTTCCCGGATCCGCTTGCAGGATATCCACTATTCTGTAGAATTAATGTGGATTCAGCTACAGAAGTGAAAAAAAAAATGAGAACATTTAACTTTGATTAATTAAACTGTATTAATTTAACAGATGGTGTGTTTTGACATCCACCAGGCTTAGGTTTAGATTTGTGATACTTTAAAGGGGCATCAGTGCCTCCATTTTGATATAAATTTTGAATCTCTAAAGAGTCCACAGATGTTCAACTCTGCTTTTCCCCTCCCTTGTTTTGTTTTGTCTCCAGCTCATGATTGGTAAGGACTGATTCAGTCCTGGGACTTGCAGAGGTTTGACACTACTGTCTTATAAATCTGAATCCTCAGTAAGGAACCACTATTTCATTGTATGCAAACAAATCTTGATCTTTAAGTATGAATACAGAAGGATTCAGTGGTGAATCTCCTTCCTACTAATAAAGTATTAATTACTGTTGGGAACTCTGCTGTATTTTAGTTATTTTGAGATGAACCTTCTGAGAATTCAAATAGCTTTCTTATTATAAAATTCATTTAGAAAGAAGTAAGACCATACCTTTACAGTCTTTCTAGAGGGGGTCTCATCACGGACGTTCTCTTCCTGCTGCTCACTTTGACCGACACCTATGTTTATAAATTGAAATACTGTGGGGGTAAATCATATCTTACATTTAGGTAGATACTTCTGATTATGTCTGATACAGACACAGGTAGTGTTGGACTTCTCAGGGGTGCACCAATGTATCGATATCCTTTATTTCTGATGACCTGTGCAACACTGTCAGAGGTGAGCAGATTGTATTTATTTATTTAAGCCTTTCTCTCCTACTTTTCCCAATGTTGCAGCATCTTCCAGTAACTGCCCTTAATAATAGGTTATTAGGACTATGCTTATGCAGCCTGAAACCTGCCAAAAAACTTATGATCTCCAGGAAACACAGTTTTCTCTTTGTTGTTATTCCCGATTGCAATGACTTGCATGGAGCAGGTTTCATTGGTAAGATTTTGGGTTTTCACCCTGCTTCCTATTCCACTGGAGATTCCTAGGGGATCTTCAGTATTTCTGTTTCAGGTCAGAATCAGGGCTAGCCCTAGCTTGTGAGCATGCGTATTAGGTTACCTTGTGGGTCATCCAGCCTCACTCTCCTTCACCAAAAGTTTTCTGCTTGTCAAAAAAGAGATGTCTCCAAAATCAGCAATTTGTTACACATCTATAATTGCTATTATCTTTAGTACTTTGTGGAATCCAAGTCTCATAAGATGGCAGGTTCCTTGTATATTTACTATGCACCTTTGAAAAACAGTTTCATTGAGCATTTGTATATATTTGATAGATTTGCTGCATTTGCTTGAAACCATGGATGGATTTGTAGTAAAGAACAGTGTTATACAAAGCAAAAATGCATTGGGAACCCTCTTGAGCTAGTACACATAAGCCTGTAAAACTTGCCTTTGCTTACTATGCCTGATCTTGCAGCTCCTTCTGCCCCCCTGCTCAAGGCACTGGTGTGACCTGCTCCTCATTGCCCAGGCTGGCACATCTCAGCCTGTTTCATTTGCCCCTCTGCTCTTACGTTGCTCATCCCATCTGACTGGGGCTGCTGATGGCAGTCTGTGAACACCCTCTGCTCATGGAGAAACATCTATCATCCCCTTTAATGAGTCCATTTCTGGTTTTAGGATCCAGGCTGTTTCCCTTTTCAGCCTCTTAAAACTCAGTGTCACTACTCAATACCTCTCATGGTGCATAAGTTATAAGGATTACTAGCTTCTTCCAAGATTTATGACATTTAGTTTGCCTTAAGCTCTTCACAGAATTTACAAATGACATATAAACATAACAAAAAGTCTGATTTATGAGCTAGGCTGTGCAATGCTCTACACATCCTGTTATTTTCAGGAGAACACTTCAGGGCCCCCTTCTGTATTCTGGTTTTACAGGGTTGCATAGATCCTGCAGGCAGGAAAGCTGCTGAAATTTCAACTAAGCCCAGACCCTGGAGTAGCTTAGTAACTATGAGTGGTTTCCCAGGCACAGCTCCCAGTACCAACGTCAGAGAACAGCGTAACTGTACCTCTAAAGCAGCACACAGATTGCAAGTTGCTTCAGCTCAGCATCATGCAATAAACTAGCAAGTGTCACTTCTGGATTACAACCAATATTTATTTTGCAATTTATGCCCTAAAATGAATGCATATATCCAACAGACAGGGTGCTAACTTGTTTTAGCTGATGTTACTTTAGAAGGCTTGCTGTGAAAATAAAAACATTACCCATATAAGCTGGAATTACAGTGGGGGAATTGGACTTAAAAGTATGTTAACCTTGGCTTAATTCATAGAGTAGGATAGAAAAAAATGAATCTAAGTATTCACTTCAGAATTTGGTGATTTCTTCTGGGTACCTTCACAGGTAATTGTCTTAAGATTTCAGCATGTCCAGTACTTCTGTACTTAAACCCCATTCAGGAAGAAGGGGAAAAACCCACACATGGCAACACTGGTGGGAACACAGGAAAAAGCTACAGTGGAGGAAAGGCAGAAGAAAAAAGCTCTGAAAAGAAAAATTTAGCTTCTGTCAGAACTGGAATTAGCATCCGAGGCAGATCTTGTGTGAGAAGAGGATCTCTCCATAGGATTACTTAAAAATTCTTATGATTAATTACTTGAAATGAGTGAGAAATTGTGTAATGAGAATTCAGTTATGTACTTAGTGGCTTAAAAATTTAGGCAGGTGAGGCAAAAATGCTGACTGAAGGTAGTTAGGAAGAACATAATAGAAATTACTTCTATTTTGTTGTGCTGTTTTCTCTAAATAAAGACAGGAGCTAGTAATTTGGACAACTATTGGATAAGCTTGGGAATTGTGTCATTTCTTAACTAAATTCCTCCCATGCAGACAGCTAAATCTTTCTGTATCTGTGCCAAAACTGACAGCACCACTGGGATGCTATGAAGGCAGTGCAAGGGAGAGAAATGAAACTATAAAGACAAAAAGTATCTCTTTAAGTATGCTATCTTGCATTATATTCTTCTTAGAGCTAAAAGAAAGTATGCTTGAAACACATCAGTGTCCTGGTTTTTTATGAGGAGAGCTCTAAGGAATTTTTTCTTAATTTTTTTGTAAGCAACAAATGGGTGATTCAGTAGGTATTCCTTGTGCCAAAAGTGAACATTCAACACCAAGTAATGCAGGACCAGGTAAGACAGCCTTAGTCACATGCAGGTATTTCTCTTGTCAGCATTCCCCAGTGATCCTGCTCAAAGCAGCACCAGGGAAAGCCAGGAACTTCCCAAGGCAGCTGAACCTCAGGTCTCTGCAGGAGGCGTGATACAGTACTATAGCTTATTAGGTTGCTTTGGATTTATAAATGGCACTTGTTCCCCCAGATGTGTGCACTGAGCTTTAACAGGGAGTGCACTAGGAGTCTAGAGTTATATAACAGGTTACAATATTACTTACATATCTCATATCTTGATGGATGGAAACTGTCTGCATACAGTTGTTAGGCTTGGGTTTGTTGTTTTGGTTTTATTTCTTTGTTAAATCAACAAAAAGCAAGTTGAATGCTTCAGTCTCTGTGCTGTGGCAGCACAGTTTTAAAGCAGGGAGATTTCACTGTGTCACTACATAAAAGCATAGTCTGAGCAGCTCTCTCAGTACAGCTATTATTTTGTTTCTGCTATTTACATGGCATGGCTGCATAAGCTCATAAAACTTCCAAAATACAGATATAAAAGCCTCAATTGCTTGGAGCCTAAGCCAAGTTCCTATTTGGGTAATTGCATTCTGTCCATTTAAAATTCACATGTCAATTTGCAGTTTGATATTGATAGGACTCTTCTTCATTTTTTTGTACTAAACCATCTGTGTGCTTTTAGACAGTAACTGCAGTTTATCTTCCAGGTAGTTGCATTCCAGTCCCTGATGCAGGGCTGGATGAGAGATGTCCAGATGTTCCAGTGTCATCAGCAGTTAAAGTGACTCCTCAACTGCCTGATGCAGATTGCCTCCAGCCAGCTCTGCCCCTGCTGCTGCCCTGTCTGGGTACTGCCAGCTGCCCCTCTTCCTCAGCCAGTGTGGTCACCTCTGCCTCTGCACCAACATGAACTCTGCCAGTCACAGCACAGGAAATAGCTGAGATTTTATTATTATAACTGTTAATTGTGGGGGCATCAAGTCTCTTTAGAAACATGGCCTGGAAGGAACTTTGTGCATTAAGCTAAGCTCTGTGCCCTGCTAGGCTGGCAGTCATAGCTTATATACTTATGCTGTCCCATCCTAAGCTGTGGTAGGCTGTATTGCTCCCATTACTCCTACTGAAAAGCTGCCCTGGACTCTCACTGTTTTAGCGGTGCAATCTGACATCAGAAGACCTGAAATGGCAATCAGTTGGCTTGCTTTTAGACTGTCTCCACCTCTGTATTTTAATATTCCAAGAGCATATGCTAACACAATGTGAACTTTCCTGCAAATCAATGCATAGCTGAAAGGTCTCAGACAGCCCAGCAGAAAGGTCCACTAATACTTCATCGGGGAGGGAAGAAGATATTTTTTTCCCTTTTATCCTGAACTTTCCATAAAGCAGTCCAGTAAATGCTTTCCACTAGCTACAGATAATTCACTATGGGAAGGAGAAAAGTGAGATAATATCTATTTCTTGCTGAATATATTGCTGATGAGCAGTTGCTGAAAAGCTCCAATGCACAATTACAGGGAGAGAGTCCTGGAGCCAACTGTAATTAAAGTTCTTTTGACATTACAGTAAATCCTTAGTAGTAGTGTTTTATTCCAGCTTTCTTTCACTTGTATGCTTGTAATGCCCACTAGGTATGGGGGAGGAACCCTCCCATAAAAACTCCCTTGTATACTCTTCCTTTTTATAGTCCGCATGAGTCAACAATGCTTGTAAGAATCTCCTCCAACCACTAGATGCAAGCTTATCTTCATGGTGTTGTCACTTGGAGCCCTATTTAAATAGAAGATAATTATCAAGAAAATAAATACAGCTACATATCAGCATGCTGTGCCCCTGGTTATATCTGACTATCAGTCTGCCTAAGCATTGAGATTTCTGCTGTAAAATGTGGTCCTCTCCCTGTTCTACCTCTCCAGCAGCTTTCCTTATGCTAGATGAGTTGCCCTCAATAGAGGTCTTTGTCCTTTAGCTACAAAGATAACCAGGCCCATAATCTTTGATTAAAGCTATCTGAGAGTTAACTGTATAACAATATAGTTAATAAGTATACAATTCATTATCTGCAAGCCTCATTTATGTTTAAAATTTGCTGCAAATCTTCTCTATTAGTAGACCGTGTCTAACAAAACAAGCACTGTAGTGTTCAAAGCTTTTGGTTTTGAGCTGCCTTATTTTTTTCAGGTGTAAACCAAAAAGAGAAAACCAGGCATCCTCTTCAATGAGAAATTGAGAAATGTCCAAAAAGATCACATATACTCTCTTAATAACAACAGGTATGACATTTTCAGTGTTCCTTTTATATCTGATACCTATTTATTTTGCAATAAATCTTGGTTCTTCAGTATTTACACCCACTGTTAATATTTAAGGTTTGCAGGCAGTCAAATACTTTGAAAAGTGAACTATCTTGTGACATCCAGAACAAATTATTAACTCCCCTTTCCAGGTCAGTTAGTTGTTTCCCACTTTCATAGCACTTGTAAAAGTAAACTAGTAAATATATATAAAAGATACATGTAGTAAGATGCAGAAAAAGAAAGATAATTTAAAAGCAGAAAAGGACAAAGGAATAGAAAGCAGCTCAGACAAAACTGCTGGTAACAGATTTAGCAACCTGTTTGCTTCTGAAGGAAGTTTTTAACATGAGCTGTCAACAGCAGAGTTCAAAATAGGCATCATGTCTTAGGAAATATGGCAAAGCAGTTCAGTGTGAGGACTTAAGGTCAATTGTCTCTTTTCAATTATTCAATATAGTATTTATTTGTATTTCTTTAATTTGTGGTTACCCTGATACAAGCAACATAGTAATGCTTCTATAGAATTAAAAATGTATTCATAAGTTGCTTGTAATGTCTTGAAGTAATGGCCTTGATAGAGCAGCTACCCTACGCTGAAATGTACTCTGTCCTGTTGTGAACTAGAACTGAAAACAAAAATATCACACTTTTTTTCTGGAAGAAAATGAAATTATGAAATACATGAAATTGTTCCTGAACTTTCAGTTTGTGCAGTTAAATCTATTAGAAAAAAAAAGACAGACTCAATTAATGGCTACAAAAGAGCTCATTTAAGCCCAGGCAAACCAAGAAATGTACTGATGAAGAGAAAATAAAGATTTGATTATCATACGAGCATTGCTGTGCAGCAAGGTGGAAGTGTAGCTAACAATGCCATTGTTAATTATCAGAAGACTCATTTTGTGCCTTTTGCTGTGAACAAAACCCTCAAAAGGCAATTCAGAAGCCTGATATAGGAGACAATCCTATAATAATTTCATCTATAGGCTCAGTTAATGGCTTGTGATTATGATATATATTTCCACAATGATGAGGATGTTTGTGTAGCATATACAGCCATTATAAACCCCAGGCTGGAAGTGGATTGTTTTCCAGTTCCAAACCAGTAACTATTATTTGCTGAGTTGGCAATTGGAATACCCTTTGAAAAACTGATCTGTCTTCAAAAGTAGTCTTATGGCTGATGGGACTCTGAGTACAGCTCAGAAAAAGAAAGAAAAGGAAGCATTTGGTGTCACTGGCACATTGTATGAAATTATGTAAGATTTAAATGCTGTTACCACTTTTTAATGAGAATATTTTTCAGGAGAAACATAAATAGAGGACACTCTGAAATATTCTGCCAAGGAGCGAGGAAAAAGAAGAATAACTTATTAAATAGCTAATTTTGTTCATTTTGAGTATTCTAAAAACATGCCAAAAATCTTAAAAATTAAAGCATCAAGATGTTGAAATCATATGTTTTCAATATGCTATATCTAAAAACTTTTCAGAGACTGGATGCTTTGAGGTAGTTTAAAATACTGTGGAAGATAATTATTCTGAGCTCTCCCATAAAACAAAGACCACTGAAATGGAGTTTTCCCATAAAACAAAGACCGCTGAAATGGAAAAAGACCACCAGCATTAAACAGTGATTTTTCCAGGTAGATTTGTATTGGAGCAAAAATGGTACAAATATTTAAACTACACCAGGTGTTTCTGGATAACCCTCACCTAATGGGCATGAATAACTGCACTAATAGGTAAGCACATAATATATTGAAAAACTTCACTATAGTTTGTTTATCTTGGCAAGTAAAATACAGTAATGAAAAAGCGTGTGTTCATGCCTTACTTAAAAGTTAACATTTCTTTTATTAAAATGTGGCATCATCTTCACACAGCAGTCAGCTATTTCCCTCCCACTTCTTTTTTATAAAGCTGTTCTTTCACATATAATGTTGAATTATTCCTTCTTTCACCATCAGAGTGGAGGCAGTGAAACGTGTCACAAAGATGACTGTAGCCCAACAGCTCAGAAGTTCTTTTGCTCTATTACAGCAGTATAACTTAAATACTGAAGAAACTTTCTTTTTTAAAGAAAAATCTTTATTTTATTAAGAGGAGGAGTGAAGGATCAGAAATCCCTTGATATTGTCAGTGCTCAATCCCATTGAATGGACCCTACAGACTTCTCTAATTATTCACAAAACATTTTGAGCAGATGTCCACAAAACGAATTATCTGCTCTCTGCCAAAAACTGCTTCTGGCAGACAGTGTATCAGGTAAATAAAATGAGAGGTTGAAAAACATGAAAAGAACAGCTTAGGGCATTTTGATCCTCATAAATTCATAAGCACCAATTGGATCTTTAGAGGTGCAGAAGGTAGGGTAGGGCTACCGTATGAAAATATGTTGAAGGGAGTCAACTTTGAAGGAAACACGCTTAATGAGTGTTTCCTCATGTTAGTGGCAGTATTGCTGTGCCAAGTAATAGAGTACACTTTAGGGCACGGGATGGCAGCAGTTTTCAGGGTCTCCCACAGGAGACAGAGAATCTGGACTTTCAGCAGTCTGAGTGCTATGAATCATACACACCAGCACCTTAGGTTCTTAAATTTAGTAGAAGCTGCAAATACCCATAACTCTTGCTATTCTGCCACTGGCAAAACATCTCTACGTAAATTAGCCTTAGTTTAAGAATCCAATGAAAAATATTTAGTTTCTTGCCTTTCCACCTGGAAAGGTGGACATTGCAACTAGTAAATTTCAAATAGAAAATAATTTCTATTAAAGAAGCAAATTTTACATTTTATAACAATCAGCCTTATGTTAGCACATAGAATTCTGAGACCACATTTTCCAGAAAGACATCTGTATGGCATCTTTTCAGACAGCTTGATATAGAATCAAACAAAACATGAATTATTTAAGAGAAAGAGGGTTCCCAAAGATTTTGTATCAAGTTTAAGCGTTCTATATGCTTTAGGAACAGGCATTGTCCTACACTCATACCGCAGTTTCATCATGTTGGATAAAATGCACTAGTTTGCTGTTTCCTTGTCATGGTTTAAGTCCAGTCAGCCACTCATCTGCTTGCTCCCTCTCCCCCTTCCTCCCCCCCTGCTCCCAGAAGGATGGGGAGGAGAATCAAAAGAATGTAACTCCCACAGGTTGAGATAAGAGCAGTCCAGTAACTAAGGTATAACACAGATCACTGCTGCTACCACCAGTAATAATAATGATAAGGGAAATAACAAGGGAAGAGAATACAACCGCTCACCACCCACCAACTGATACCCAGCCCGAATGAGCAGTGATATAGCCCTTCTGGGTAACTGCCCCCAGTTTACATAGCGGGCATGATGTGCTGTGGCACGGAGCACCTCTTTGGTCAGTTTGGGTCAGATGTCCTCCCAGCTTCCCCTCCTCCCTGGCAGAGCATGAGATTCAGAAAGTCCTTGGTCAGAGTAAACATTACTGAGCACCAACTAAAAACATTGGTGTTATCAGCACTGTTCCCAGGCTGAAAGTCAAAATAACAGCACTGCACCAGCTACTGAGAAGAAGAAAAGTGACTGCTACTGCTGAACTCGGGACATTCCCTTAAAGTGAGAACGTTAGCACAGATCTGAATATCAAGATCTAAACATCAAGAAATATGAATGCATGATTTTGGCATATGGAAAATGTTGCCACATAAGTGGTAGAAGAAAACATGGGAGGACAAAATGATTTAAAATTGTGATTAACAAAAATGAATGAGTAAGTAGGTAACTTCATAAATAATGGACCAGGTTTATTCATGGTGGTTTCACTAAAAGCAGTGATAAATCAGTGCCAAGCAGAAGTCTGTTTCTTTGCAATAGTTTTGACCTATTCAGTGGAACTATTGTATTTACTAATTCATAAAGGATTATACATAATTGGGGTGCCCAATTCTAACAGTTGAGTTTCAGAAATGACAGTGTTCTCTTTTCTTCAAGGATCTTTAATTTATTCCATTACCTTGAACTTGTGTTACACAATATGCCAAAATAGAATTTGCAGATCACAGAATAATAGAACAGCTTGGGTTGGAAGGGACCTTAAAGATCAGTTACAATGCGCCCTGCCATGGGCAGGGACACTTTCCACTAGATCAAAGGTCTGGTTGCTCAAAGCTCCGTCAAACCTGGTCTTGATCACTTGTTCTTTTAAATCCTGCTATCTTTGGCTCACACTGTATATGTGAAGGAAATACATTGAGAGGATTAAAAATACGGGAAAGAATTACCATTTTAATACATTTGACTTGTCCACGAACAGACAATAGAAAATTTTCAGCCTCAGTAAATCCACTTTAATATAGAAAAAAATATTCTATCCCATTGTCTTTATGGAAGCAATAGCAGCGTCGCTAGTGCTGAAAAGGCCAAGATTAGTTTGTTTACCAAAGAAATCTGATGATTTATTTTGCTGGGACTGCTTTACTTACTGTGTTTTATTCCACTAAAATATTTCCTTACTACATTAATTCATGTGAAGTCTTAACTATAAACTGTTAGCAGAAATACCCATACTTTCAAAAGTGTGGCTGATACCATGTTCACTTTGAAATTTCCAGCATAGAAGCCAATCTTAAATTGGTGAATGTTTTTTTTTTTAAGTGTTGACTCTTAAAGCTCCTGAGATATTAGAATAATAAATAATTGAAGAAAAGCATAATCTATTTATATAGAATTGATTAGGCATTGCNAATCTTAAATTGGTGAATGTTTTTTTTTTTTTAAGTGTTGACTCTTAAAGCTCCTGAGATATTAGAATAATAAATAATTGAAGAAAAGCATAATCTATTTATATAGAATTGATTAGGCATTGCTATGGGATGCCTGAAGTTCTCAAATGAGGTTTCCTAGAATAGAGGAATTTCAAGGGAGAGAATGGCTCATACACATTTGGGTCTTTCTGATTATTGCTGTCTCATTACTTTTATTCATGTGATGCTCTAACCCTGTCTGCTTCAAGGGAGAAATTCTCCTCATGTAGATCATCACAGAAGCTGGAAAATTTACCTGCTAAAATGTCCTGTAAATGTTACAGGGGTTGGATGAAAGATTGATGTGTGAGCAGCAATGCAACAATCCAATTTCAGGAACAAGATCTGTAGATCTTGTAGATCAAAACTAACTTTGTTTTCAGTATAACATTGCACAAATTGTTTCATCTGTACTTGGATGGTCTAAACTACAGAATGTGCATGAAAGTACATTTCTACATCTTTCCAGGGCTTAGGGAGGATATTAATATCTGTCGTATGTGACACTATTGTCTTCTGTTGCTACAGTGAACAGTTCTCCAACAGCCTTTAAAAAATGACTGATGACAAATTGAAGCGCTTTCCTGTTGAATCATGCAGGATTTTTCATGTGGGGTTAGCAAGCCTGTAGGCACCTAAAATGATACAATAAGTACTTGTTCTAACCCTTTCTGCTTTCTACAAAGCAATGTAGCTAGATTGTAAGCCTGATGCAAGGACATGGTTTGTGCTACTGTGCATTTCGTGTAATATGAACTGAAGGTGTCAGTCTCGATGTTGCTGGCTCCCTGCCCTTGCTGTCCTGAATTCAGTTTACAATGAAATGAATTAGAACAAAGCCCAAGATAACCCTGAAAGTCAGAAATGGTATCTTTAAAGTGATTCTGCATGCATAGGCAGCCAAAGAAGTTTCTTTTCAAAGTCATGATGCAAGCATTGTAATGCAGATTACATTGATTTGCTACCAGTTACTGACAGCTAGCAGGAATCCTTTTAAAGATTCACCATAGTACCCATAGAATAAAAAACTCTGCATGAAAAGGAAGCTGTATTTTCATGCAGATGATCCATCATAAAAATAGTATCAATGTTATCAGTAAGCAAAATTCAATTTTGTACAACGTATTTTATGACTATGGCAAGATTCAGCTTATAACACAAATAGTGCTTACATTTAAGTATGTAAGTAGTGCCGCTGACTTGAATGCATGCTTAACTACTTGTTGGTTATTTTTTAGTAATTAATTTATTGCAGAGAAGCAATAAATGCTGACTTGAAATATACCAACAGCAAGTTTGCTGTTCTCCTAAACTATCCTTGTGCAGGACTGGTGTGCAGGTATATGATGAATGAGAGTTGACAAGATTCTATAATAAATACTTGAAATACCAAAGCAATGACTACTGAAGCATAAAAGTAGTACTGTACAAGGCCATAATTCAAAGCAGCATTCCATTTACAAATGTTATAAGAGTAATAGGAAAGATTAACTTTCAGAGGAAATTACAGTTTGTGTGCCTAAGTGCATGTTTTTATGAAGTTCAGCTTCCTACAGGCTTCATGTTTCTGCAACAAAGTTACCAGAACAATTTTTATTGTAGCTCCGTTCAGTCATGTTATGGCACTCTACACTGTGCTCACAAGGACTGCTTCCCACCCGGGACTCAGTTTTTGCAAAGATATCTGTGTGTTTCAGGCTTCACCATAATATGAGCACTGTAAACTGCAGTGTGTGCTCATAGCTTTTATTTGCATGTAAAGGCACCTACAAGCCTTTGGAATTACACCTGAACAATGGCTGTTGCTGTACACACAGATGTGCATACAGGAGAGATGTTCTCCAAAATCTGTTCCTGTATGGAGGACACAGAAGTGATTAGATACAATCTATTCATCCAGTGCCATTAAATATACTCTGTCCTCTCCACCTCCTCATTATATTAGGACTAAGTGAAGCAGTGTGCAAAATACAAATAGCGCAATTCACTGCTGGAAGGAATCGCCTGAGTAGCAAAAGATACTTGACTTTCTGAAGCTACAGATAAGAGTCCAGTGACTGCTCACCACTAGGATCCTTTTCTTTCCTGTTACAATGGATACAAATGGATATCAGTTTCAAGAGATTTGCCAGCATTCATGGCAGAGACTAAAGTGTGTGTCTTCTGAGTCTCTGGACAATACTGCAGCCCTTGTGGTTTTCTTCCTGATGAAACCTCCCAGCCTAATAAGCTTATCCCAAAAAAAAAAAGCAAAACGAAACAACAAAATAGCTCTGAAACCAAAACAAAAGCAGTAAAGAAATTACATTATTCAAGTGACCTTTAATCCAAACCAAAATATAAAATGTGATTATGAAGGGAAAAGGAAGAAAACTGAATCATTGTTCTGATTCTTCCTTCCTTTTTCTGCTCAGTGTCCAAGTTTCACAGAGTTGTTTAAAATAGCCATCATTAAAAAGTTGCTATTACATTTCTGACAGCTTTAATTTTTTTGTGTGTGCTCATAGCCTGTCAAAGCTAGAGCAAAACATTGTGAAATCTCTTTTGTTTCCAGTTGCAGATCCAGGAGCAGAAAGTATAGCTTGCTACAGCAGTAATTGATGCCTTGGTTTTCAACTGGCCACTCTCTAGCATTATTCAGAAGACAGCTTTATTGCATTTTGAGATCTGATTATTAACTGTCATGAAAGCCTTGGTACCAAGATGGAGGAGTGACATCCCCACTGCTAAACATGGAGAAGCTGTCATCTAGAAGATGACATAGTTCTCATGCTCAAATATCACAGCTATTTATAATGCCACTCTGGTGGTCCCTGGTCACAGTAATGCTAAGAGATGTCAGAGACTTGACTGGTGCTGAAATGGAGTGCGGTACCAAAGTGCACATACTGGCAAGGTGAAAGCATGTGTTTTCTCCAAGTAGGTTTAACTAGCTGTAGGCAGAAGAAATGTTATGGTTGCATTTTACATCTGATTCACCTTATCCTGTTTTCAGTTTGGACAGCGTTAATTTTCTTCCTAGAAGCTGGTGCAGTGTTGTGTTTTAGTCTGGGAACAGTGCTGCTAAGACACCAATGTTTTAGTTGTAGCTCAGTAGTGCTTCCCCTAATCAAGTACTTTTCAGTCTCTCATGCTCTGCCAATGAGGAGGGGTACAAGAAGCCAGGAGGAAGCAGAGACAGGGCACCTGACCCAAACTAGCCAAAAGGATATTCCATAAAACATAACATCATGCTCAATATAGAAACTAGGGGGAGTTGACTGGAAGGAACTGACTGCTGCTCGGGAATGGGACTGGCTAGACATCAGTCAATGGTGGTGAGCAATTGTGTTGTGCATCTCTTGGGTTTTATTTCTCCTTTTTTTTAATTTCCTGTTGTTGTTGGGTTTATTATATTTTACTTAATTTCAGTTGTTAAACTGTTCTCATCTCAACCCATGAATGTTACCTTTTTTTCCCGATTCTCCTCCCCATGGCACTTGGAGGGAAGTGAGTGAGTGGCTGCCTGGTACTTAGTTGCCAACTAGGGCTAAAGCATGACACAAGTACATGGAACAAAAGGAAGCCACAGGAGGCCAAAAATTACTAATGCTGTCTGTTGAAATAGCTTCACATTTCTGCACATTTTCAAGTTATTTTGTACAAATCTTCCATTTTTTTCCCTATAAGAAGAGGTTTTTGCAAAGATATCTGTGTTTTTTAAACACATCTCCTTTTTTTAAATTGCACGTAAAGCTGATAACTGAGATTTGGCTTAACTCCATTCAAAAGAGTGGGCACAAAAAAAATAATTAATGTGACCAACTTAAGGCTCTCTATTCCATATGGAAGGCTTTCTTCAATGTTTGTTCCTTTTACCATTTATAATAGGCATTCCTTTTTTTTTCCCCCAAATAACTACTGACTAGGAGAGCGATTTTCATCTTTCTGAGTGACAAAGACATTACAACTGGGTTGTGTTCTCTAGCCTAACTGAAAGAAAGAATTCATTTTCCTCTATATTTTGCTGCTATTTTGTAAATTATTCCATGTACTCCAGGTGAACTACATATAGTTAATCTGGTTTTCAAAATACATAGTTCTGAGTCTGTAAGCCTTCTTGCTGTGAAACACAGTAGACTTCAGATATTCTGCATCCTGAGCACCTGAACAGCTTAAAAACCAGGCTGGAGGCCTCTGAAGTGATGGACCACATCTACAATTCTAATAGAACTGTTCACTGTAATAGATTGGGGGAAATGAGGTAAAACATTATAATTAATCTTCGTGCTAACTACATTAACTCTCAGAATATATTTATAAAGGCAGGGGAGGATATTACCAATAAGATTTATCCAACAGTGAAGGGTTTTTTCCCCATTAACCAACTTCAGAGTTTCAAAGTTCTTGCAGTTTAATGGGGGATAAAGGGATCTAGGAGAAATAATTATAAACATGACTACGCAGGCAATATGCTACTATTTAGCACAAAATAAAACAAGTGTTTTGGGCTAGTAACTTAACCAACATGAAGAGAGAAAATTCAAACTTAACTTTCATTGGCAAATGTGAAAAAGATAATAAGGAAATTTGGAACAAGCTGTCAAAGGTTTAAACTGAATGCTATTGAGAAAAGCATAAATAAATGAAGCAAGAACAGATTGCCAGCTGAAACCAAGTAGCCTTATAGAAGGTTGGGGGTTGTTTTTTTCAAGGAAAGAAAGAGTTTAATGTCTGAAGTCAAAGTTAGACTCAATCAATACATTCAGGGCTCTTGAGAAATTTTGAAAATAGTTTCCTACTTGTAGTGATTTAGGGCAGTCAGGCATGTAAAAAGATTGAATCTGTTGTGAGAAATCAATGACCTTCCCCCCACCCCCAAGATTCCCACTGAAATGAAAACTTGCCAATTACAACAGGAGTCTTGATAAGGCCAGCAGGAGAGGGACGTTACAGACTTGAAGAAACAGCATGTGAAATGTAATATCTATTATTTTTTTTGTGCCGTTAGGGTGTGAGATAGAGGCCTGCTGAACATCTTATCTTAAAACTACAGAATACCTCTCCAGTGGCAGATTAGCAGTGGTGATACAAAGGAAATACTTCGGTTTATGTATGCATGTGATAATCACTCTCCATTGTTGGGTGAGTCTGCAGACTTTTACCTCTCTGCTCAGTAGGTAACTGCAATGCTACTTTGCAGCCTCTCAAACCTCTTCATTGCAGCTTTTCAAACCTCTTCATTGCAGCTTTTCAAACCTCTTCATTGCAGCCTTTCAAACCTCCTGTCAAATCTCCCTTTGGATATAATGCAGCAAAACATATGGCAATGGATAAGTTTATATTCTGAAACTGCCATTCAACATGAGGATTGCTGTTTTCTTACTCATTCACCATGATGGTCTGTCTCTTGCCATGCTAAGCACTACACGTTCTAGTCCAAGGGGCTAGGTCTTCACCAGCAGTTTAGGCCAATCTGTAGCTGGTGCGGGGGACCTGATGTTTGCTCTGCACCATCCTGGGGCTTTCTACTGCAAAACAGGGCTAGTCTCATCCCATGGGCTGAATGGCTCTTTCCTGAAGGTGTGCATTAGGTGTGCTCCTGTGGGGATATTTTTCAGTTTATTTTCATCTGGGAAGAACCAATTCATGCAATGTGAGAGTGCTCTGCAATGCGAGACAAGATGTGATATGGGGGCCAAGGATAGGATTCGCTTCTGTCAGCACATGAGGTAGGTTCTGCCTTACAGGGTGGAAAGCACCGGGGCAATCAGGTCAAACCAAGGAATGCAGGTTACTGTAACACTGCACAGCCCTTTCCCAACCCTCTCCTTCTGCTCCTGCCTCCTTTACAATTTAGAAATTTCAGCTTGGGCCAGCATCCTTTCTTGGCTTGCTGCTATGAGCCACTTGCCAAAACATCTCTTGTAGGGATCTAAAAAGCAACCAAGCTGTTGCAAGGCTGGGGACAAAGCTATGGCACCCCAAAATAACCAGAGACAGAGTCGACCCCCCAAAAAAACCCTGATTGCTGTGGCTTTGCAAGCATTCCATGATTCCTCCTAAAGGGAAAGCACATTCCCTCTTTCTCTTGCCTTCCAAGAGCAGTGTTTCAGAGAAAAGCCAAACAGCTGTGCTTACAGGATCTCACAGAGATTCCTAAAAGCTGATAATAAGGTTTGACAGTCATGTCATAATTGTTAACAATGGTACTGGAGATGTGCCAACAACCTCACACTCTCACTGTTTCTCTGAGTGAGAGGAATTGCTATATGACTGTAAGTCTGCAAACCAAATTTGACATAAAGGGACATTTTGTACAAGACAAAATATAAAGCATTGTATTGTATTGTGCCAGATTATACAATAGCCTTGAAGGAGGAAGTAACAAAAGACATTACAGTGACACCACATTAATATTTGCTATTTCTGCTCTCTGTGCATTCAAATATTACGTAGTTAAAGCTTTTAGGATCCCAAGGGAACAGCCTGGCGTAAAGGGTGCCTGGTGTAAAGATTTGGCAGTAGGGGTCTGGTATTTATGGCTGGTAAAGCTAGGAGTGATTGATGCAAGTTTGCTGATGAAATCTTACTCTATGAAAAGCCATTGCCTGTTCTCTGTCACCAGCATACCATACAGAGAAAAGTTTCTAAAAGTGTAATTTGCAGCTCCTTGTACTCCTCTCCTGTACAGTTATTTGTCCTGGTTAACATGCACCCAATAATGTAACTGTCAGAATAAATCACTGCAAATGATACTTTTCCATATGGGTGTCATGAATTTCAAAGCTCAAGGGTCTGGGATTTTTTTCAGGCCAATGGAAGGGCTAGTTCCTTCTGAAATTTGTTGACCCTCAGACAGCCATAACTCTAAGCAACCTTCACAGCAAAAAGAATCAAAATACAAATCAGCTCTATAAAAAGTGACATATGAGAACTGTGTCCTTTTTTGCCTGTATTTGTAATTCCTTTTCAATGGCTCTATTAGAATGCATGTAAGCAAACCCATGCATATTTCTACATGATCTGTTAATGATTAGAGACTGTTGTTTACCTTATCATGGAAGCTGTCAATAGACCTAGTTAATGAAATTTTTTCTCTTGTCTTACGAATTTTAATTAACAGTTTATTAACTCACAATCCAACTCCCTGGAGGTCTCAGCGGAATTCAGGGAGATACATTATGCATATGCTCAAGCTTTCTCCTAAATTTAGATAATTTCTTGTCCAGAATTACTACATCAATTTCACAGCACTGCAGATACAACTCTGACCACTCCAATTATCCATCTACTCCAGCATATAGCAGCTGTAACTTCAAACCATACTAAAAAAGTTTATTAATTTAGCTCCACTGAGTGCCAACCATTTTACTGCAGTGCAACAGAAAGCGATCTGCCATGTAAGAAACCTTCAGCTATTTTTCTTTCAGCTTGGCTTTCTAAAAGGACTGTAAAATATTTGCAAGTATGAATAGCAGGTCCAATTCAGAATTTGCATGGAAGCTTCCCTAAATCCCTGTGAGAACAAACAAGTATTTAAGGCAAGAAGCTGCTATTTTCTGAGCTTCAGGAAAGCAAGGCTTGGCTAGGGACTGCAGCAGCACTATATCTCTCTTTCTCCTAATTTCTATGGGCTGAGAGTTCATTTACACACTTATTGGAGTATGCTGTTTCCCCTTGAGCAAGTTTTTGCTGGTAACTCTGAGCACAATAGCTGAATATAAACTTCTAGGTTTGCTCTTATGTTCTTCCCACAGTCTTAATGTCTTGAACATTGGATACATCTGACTTTTAGGCAAAATTTGCTTAAAATTCAACTGATCATTGTGCTCTGGGATCATACAGTCACCTGGGATGCCGAACAGCCTGGCAGGCAGGATTAGAGGTGCAGGAAAAAGAAATGCCACAGAATAGATAAAAGCTAATTTCTAATGACCAGTGTATCATAGAGATCTCCTCTGCAAATGAGCTGGGGAGCACAAACCTGAGCTGCTGTATGTCCAAGCCTGAGTAGGGGGAAGGAAGGGGAGAGGAAGCCACTCACCTAGAAAAAGCAAGGTTCCTACCCAGGAAAGCAAGCACCAGCCTGGGACTGTAACACCTGGTTGCAAGCAACGGGATCTATCTGCCTCCAGCATGGTTCTTATTCAGTATCATTCATACAACAGAAAATCTCACAGGGATTTCCTCCAGCAGAAAGGCTTGTGTTTAGAATGCAAACACCCCCTTTCAATAGGATTGCTTTGTCTGCAACAAGAATGTTATTTTTCTGTGTCTGGGACAGATCCTGTACTTACTGAAGCACTGAAGTAAAACAAAATTCCCTGAGATCACAGTAAGTCTAGCTGCTGCAGCAAAACCAGTTATTAAAACTAAGCACGCTTTGCAACTCTGATTCAGTTCTTACAGATGTAAAGGTTCTGATGTGCTCTTTGAAAATGTTAGTTGTCATGAGTATTATGCAATTATACCAATCACTTGTCATTTTATATTACTGCTGGTCAAATATCCGAACCCCCAGATTCAGTCTTTGAATTACAGAACACAGCTGCCAAAACTGGCAGCTTAAATATCATAACTTCATCAGCTGTGCATCAGCCAACAACAGATGCCAAGACTGGAGGAAGCACTCCTGCAGAGTCTGGCAGGAACACTACAGCCAGAATAGCGCTTTGGGGATCTGGGGATGTCCCAAATACATCCTGTGGAGGATGCAGAGCCCTGTATAGTGAATGTTGACTAAATGGGAACAGGTCTGGTTTACTTTACTGCTTTGAGAAGTCATGCGCAGACTCCCAACAGTCAGTGGAACAGATGATGAAAATCACTGACCTAGATTATCTGCTGAATGGGTGGAAAAGAAAAAAGGCAAATCCTGAGCATTGCTTGCAACGCAGCCCAAACTGACTTTAGAGAGACACATACAATGCCCAGGGTAAAGGCCACACTCCATTTCAGAGGAATATCACACGTATTTTATGAAGTCAGAAGGTCTTTTTCTGAACTGAAAATGAACTGTTGCAATTCACAGGCTGTTACTAGTGCAGATGGTGGAGGTTATGAGAGTGCAAAGATAGATTCCTGATCTTTAGGCAAAATACTGGTGACAAGGCAAAATGGAAACTGAGGAAAAAAAAACATCTTTTCTCAAGTGTAGTAAGGAACCAATGTGAAGTAACTATTTCAAAGCTGCTTCAAAGCCACTTAAGTCAATTTAATTTTTCTCTCATTTCAGTAGCTTTTAATCAGGCCAATAAAGGAGAAACAAAATTGATGTTAGAGAGGTGTAATCAAAATGGACTTTTCACTTTACACAATGGGCAATGTTTGTAATTTGAAGATACTTATTTAGAACAAAAAGACTGTCATTGGCAGAGAACATGCAAATCTAATAGGTTTTGCACATTTCCACAGAATGCTAACTATAAAATACATCACCTATAAATTAAGGTTCAAAAGGTGACACAGAATCAGAATATTAAACAACACCATCTTTCCCTAAGTTGAATTAACTGTTACAGCAAAATTTATTGCCAATCTGGCTACAACATCTGCACAACTAAAGGACTTGTTAAAGAAAAATGAAACTTGTCTTTCTGCCAATGTTTGGAGAGACTTAAACAGAAATTAATATCCATAAGAAATCCTGGAACACTTTTGAAAAATTATCTGGCTGGCAATACCTGCTGCTTTTCAGAGGGGGAAAAAAAAAGGCTTTTGAAAAGGCATATTTCCCAGTGCAACTAAAACTTGCTCCACAAGAATGATGGTGCTTGGGTGCAGTTACTCTCAAATTTCGTTATTGTTGTTAAGGTCAATTTATGCTAATCGCACTTATTTCTAACAAAACAAATCTGATATGTTCTCTACAGAACAGACCATAGGCCCTGGTATTTGCACCAAACATCGCACATGTTGATGTTGAATATAATAATATGGATGATAATGCAAACCCCTTTTCTTATGTGCAAGTTCAAGGTGTCAGTTCAAGATAGCTTTCTCCTTTCTCTCTTGAGTATGCGTTCTGGAGGAATACTGGCAGAGTAGAAGTACTGCCATTGAGATGGTATGCAAATGCACACATGGCTCCTGAACACTAATAATTCCAAAAATCAAGCATGAAAATGTAGCAAGCAATACTGACTTCCTGAACATGCTCTTCTCTCTTTCTGTCCATGAGGAAAAAATGTGTTTGTGTGTGTGTACATGGCAAATTTGTCATAGTGATTTCTGTGTACCTATTTGTTTTTCATAGTGTCACTTTCTCTATTCCATCTAAAGACATCAAATTTTGCCGCAAGTCTTAAAGGCATAGACTTTATGGAACCTTCTGGGTTTTCATTTTGAAGACTGACATAGAGGAAAAATCTAAATAGCACATTATTCACAGTGGAAGCTACAGCAACAAGACAAACTAATTGTCCTTCATCCTCAGTCCATTGAATTAATTCATTTCCTCATTTTAAAACTGAAAAACAAATTAAAGAAAATCATTTTTCAGATTTAGAGACTGGTATTTGTTGACCGCACGAAGTGAACAGCCAAATCCAGAAGTCATTCAGGCAGTGAAAAGATTAACTTGGCTAAAAATCTGTGTGTATATGATGTCTTAATTTGCACTTCCTAAATTTACAAAGAAATTGTTCCTTAAGCAGGCTGGTACCTCTTCAAGAAGACACCTGGAATAGACACCCTTAAAAGTATTTAAAGTCCCATCCTGACATTTAACCACTTGCCCACTTTTTCCAATAAAATATCCAGCTGCTTATGGTTAAACATGCTAACGGCTGCTCTTTCTAAATTCTGGGATTCTCCTGTTCCTTTTAATTACTAGCTTTTAAGAGATTAACAGTACCAAGATGCTTAGGCACTTGATGGCATGCTGCTTCTCTTTTTATCACTGAAATTTGATGCCCACAGTTCCTACTCTTTGTCATAAGAGACTATGGAAAAGAATATACTCTGTGCTGTTAAATTTTTAAATCTAAATTCAGTATTCTTCGCTGAAGGCACCTCGCAGAGAACTGGGGTCTCTGGGCTGTTTTTCATTAGCCAGCAGGAATCATGCATTTGATTACCAAGCAACATTAGACTTGCTAAGGGAGACGCCAAAATTCCTAGCTCAGGGTACAATGACAGCACTGCATACTGTTTGAAAACTTGGGCTTAAAATTGCAAGGCACAGAGAAGAGAACATCAGTTATAAGGGAACAGTCAACAGTCCAGACCTAGACCTGGGCTGACAGTGCCAGGGATGGTTAGGTGCTGAGATGCTGAATTCATGACCTAGAAAAATGAACTTTGATTAGCCAGTAGGTGATGGAGATCCAGAAACAAGGCAGCTAAGCATCCTTTTATTCGATGAAATAGTTTCATGGATTGTAAAAGATACAGCAAAGAGATGGCATGAACTTCAACAATGTACAGAGCACTCTTCATTCCTGTTCAATCAAATTGCAGGAAAATAATTCATAGCATTTAAGGATCATCAGGACTGTGAATAATAATTTCTATTCATAATTCTTTGGTTGTTATGACACCTTCTGGCTGTGGATTTCAGCTAATTAACAGTAGTGATTTTATCCAGGGCATCTTTAGCTCAAGAGTGACTTCAAAGCCAGTTGGTTCAATAGTAAAAGTACCACCACCCTATTATTCCCTAAGCACTTCAGTGTATGCAAGATCCAGTTCCACTGTGCCCACAGGGACTGACATTTCCCAATGTACTAACATGGGCAGAACTGAGGGGACATGATTCTGGGATTTCAAACTTGCACAGTTCTCCAAGTGTAATGTAAGTCCCTCATGCATATTTGATTGCTACCTTGGGTGGTAATATCCCTGCCTTTAATGTATGTGCACATTGTGCAGTTGCTGTGGGACCTGTAACTTCAACGTTTCATGATTTTTTTTTTTTTAAAAAAAGAAAGAATGTATTTATAGGCTTTATTTATTTTACTTATGAATCAACATGTTAATATTGATGCAATGGAAGAAGAAAGGAAAACAAACTTCTAAACAGAATGCACAACATCAAACACCGATCTGTTTATTTTTCTCTTCTGCAAAGTTCTAATAACAGCCAAAATCGTGCAACAGAAAGGGAAAAAATTATAAAACAAGAACCAGGCAAAAGATGAAGAAAGCAAGCTGCAGATAGCTGAGTACTTGAATTAAGTTGTTGAGAGATCAAGGCTTATCAGTCATAGATTATAATGTGCTAGAAGTTGCTATGGCATACTGCAGGCTCTTGCCATTGGGCACTTTGAAGCTCACCTAAGGCACCAGGTCAGTGCAACAAGCTGCTCAGGTAATTACAACAGTGGTTTCTAGGTTCATCTGTTGCTTTTTGGGTGGTCTCAAAATGGGGATCTAGGTTTTCTTGTAGGTTTTAGGTTCATCTGAGCTCCCTTGAGATGTGTATGCTCTAAAGATCTGACCCAGCACTTCTGTCACAGCCTAGCACTGCCCTCACTGATCATGTGAGTGTGGCTGACATTTGAGGTGGTGTAATTCCAGCTTCATCACAGTGCAAGATAAAAATCACAAATATACTATTAAGGAGATAAGAGGAGTCATCTCATAGGTGTCCCAGTGGAGTGAAGTCTGTTACTGGAAGGGAGATGCTTCTGTTCATCAAGCCATCTGAGTAAATCACAGTGGTTAATTTACTGAGCCAGGTGTCTGCAGAGAAGGATCCAGCATGGTCTCTCTCTGCCTCTTAGGGCACAAGCAAGGTTTGGCTAGGCCAGTTTAGCACTTGCTCTCAGATGTGCTTTTCTGCATTTCCACTGCATGAATTACAGCCACAGTGAATGCTTGATTTCAATGGGAAGTGAAAGGAAAGGAAACTTATTTCCCCCATGGTTCACAGTGGGCTTGGTGTGTGTCAGAAAGCAGGAGCCAGACAGAGCGCTGAGGAAGCACCTCTTGGCTGGATGAAATGGCATGAATGTATATAAGACTTAAATCAGCTCAAGCACATAACCAAGGTGCCTAAAGACCTAGGTGGTCTGGCTAATTATTGTCACCAATTAATAAGCTGGAATCCACTAATAAAGTTCATATTGTCCCATGCAGCTCAAGAGCAAGAACTAAACTTGTCTGCAAAAGCTGCCTAGAGACAGGGAGTGTTTGGCATTCCAGGCTAGGGGCAGAGAAGGTCACAGCCAGACTGATATCATCCCCTGCTCTCCTTGCTATAATAGGTACCCATTCTGGGGCAGGTAGGGTTCCTCTGGTACCTGGGGTTGGCTGGCATTGCTCTTAGTCCTGAGCATTTTATGCAGTAGTTTGAGCAATGATGGACCCTGGCTCGCAGAGTTCAATTCTCTTTTCTTGTGCTTAATGCATATGTCATGGCAGCATTCACCCTGAGTGCCCAGGAAGCAACTGGTGATCCAGGCTGCCACTTCACGAGCAGCACAGAGCACATTAGACCTGGCAGTTGGCAATTATTTGTGCCATTTGAACAGACATCCCTTTCTACCACCTTTCTTCTCCGCCTTTTGTGTACATGGGCTTCCTGGGTTCTTAGCTGCACAAATACAGCTGTTTTCTGTACCTCCTCTTCCAGTTTTATCCCCTTTGCCTTTGCCTTTGCCTTTTTCTTTTTTTTTTTTTTTTTTCTTCTCTTTA
>NDXB01022565.1:61075-124882 GCA_002631895.1 Agapornis roseicollis
TTTTTTTTTTTTTTTTGACTTCAGTTAAAACCTTCCCTACAATTTCATATAAAATGTGTTAAAGTTGTGCATCTGCAGCATTCCTACATTAATCTTGTGGCAGTGTTTGTGGGTACCAGTGGCATAGTGTAGTTTTCTGTTTTGTGCCCCTGTCATTTAAAATTCCTTTCTCTGCCTCTTTGACTTTGTTTCTTTCTGCCTACTTCTTCTGCTTTCTCCTCTGGGCCATTATCCTTTGTTTTATCCATCCATACTGCTGCATCTTTAGCTTTAAGTACACGACAGAAACACATAGCAATTCAAAGCAATAGTCATGCCTCAGATACTAATATTTGCTTTTATTATAACAGTTCTGTAGAGAAGCTGGCAGAAAGAATTGTGTTGTAAGCACAAGAGTCTATCCTCTGCTTTCATGTATGATTACAACTCATTTTGGTAGTACAGTTTTCTCTGGCAATGAAGCACTTAATAGTGGATTGAGATTTCTGAAAGGCTGACCCCATGCTATTTGTATCTACCTCATTTCCAGATGCAGTTACTTACGAATAAAGCCAGTTACAGGGTATAACTTAATTCTGTGATTAATGATTTTGCTTCCTCTGGTAAATAAATTCCCTTTCCACTACAGAGGGACAATGTTGGAGCCAAAGGAAGGGCTAAAAGTATGTTGGCATTTTCATCTGTTAATTATCAAGTTTTCTGGAAGGTAATTATATTTCTTCTTTTTCCTTCTCTGATCAATGGAGTCTGGTATCCATTTAATCTGTAGTCCCTAGTTACCACATTGTATAGAAGGTGAAAAATGAGGAACCTGAAATGTCCCTATTAGGAGAAAAGATAAGTGTGGAGCTGACTTTCAGTCTCTCACTGTTCTACACGTGGATGCTACAGCTCTTTTAGACAAGAACATTTTTGCCACTGTGTTGAATGGATTTTATATGATGGTATAAATATTTCAATTAGTATTTCAATTAGCATCAGTGACTGATCCTGCCCACGCTGGGAAGGTGCAGTATGAAAGTTTCTTACCAAAGGGCATGTTTTTGTTTCTTTGTTATTCAAGTGTAATGTCAGTTGACAACTTCAACAGTGGAGCATAGGACAGAAAATTATATGCTGTCTTTTTAATGGAAGATGAAG
Source organism: Agapornis roseicollis (assembly GCA_002631895.1). Taxonomy (NCBI): domain Eukaryota; kingdom Metazoa; phylum Chordata; class Aves; order Psittaciformes; family Psittacidae; genus Agapornis; species Agapornis roseicollis. The sequence goes on from NDXB01022565.1 coordinate 62,216, forward strand.
GATTGGCTAGAAGCATTTCAGCAGAGGTGAAGCCTTAATGCCCCTGTATTATATGAAATTCTATATTCTACTTCACATTGTGCATCAACTCCTACAGACTTTCTTTTAAATAGTTGAAAGCTCCAAAGTTTTGCTGAACTTTGTAAGGGATTTTGTCATATGGCTTTGTTCTCATACTCACTAGCTGACTTAAAAGTCTCATAAAAATGAAGCTATTCTTAACTGTGTCAACAGACCATCCACACCACTGTTCATCTATGGCAAGGCCATCTTATACTGCCTTAACACTGTAAATGGTTCTTTTTATTAAAAAATATATATAAATAATAATAATAAAAAAATCTCTGCACAATGAATGCGCTGAGATTTAATGTTGAAAATAACTACTGTGCTAAGATTTAATACTGAAAATAATCCAGCCTTCAAACATGACTAACCCTAATGCAAAAAACCCCACAAAACACAAACCCAACAACTGAAGTTGATTTTGACACTGTGGTTTGATACTTCTGGAAACAAGGTAGGTATTTCTTCCTCTTTTATTTTTTAATTTCATTATTTCCTTTATGCCAGTAGAGGGCACAACTGCTTAAATCACATTTATTTCATACACAGCATGACATAATAAAAGTGATTTAAATATTTATAGGGAAAAAAAAAGCAATATACCTCTATTTCCAATAATGAACTTTTTATGTGGAGATTGACTGTATTATCCAGAAACTGCTAATAGCAAAGAGAAGGCTATTTGAATAATTTTGCATTCCAGAACTGCAAGAGTGTTTGAATGTTTCTGAAATATTCACAATCAGAAAGCAGTATTTTGGGCAATGGGATTAAGGGAACAAAAGATAAAGAGATGGTCATGTGTGATTAGTGTAAAACCAGTACTGATGTAAACCAACCCCGCTGATTAGCTGCTTTTAAACAATATGGATTGGAAGGTTTGGGTTTTTTTAATTCAAATTTTCTATACAAACTTGGTAAGCTTTACAGAAAAAAACGTCTCTGCAATAGGAAACCAAATCTCTAGGCAGTTTTTCACTGTATTGTTCCATCTGACATCCATGTGGTGGGAATGAGAGAAAATTCATATAAACCATGGGCTTGAAAATGACAGAACAACAATTCTGTTTTTTATGCATATCTTATGATACTTTCCATCCAGTGCTTATTTCTGGAAAGGCTTTGAAACATCCTTAATTCAACAGAATAATAGCTTACCTGAATTTGTAAAGGAAAAATTAATTAACAGGAAAAGTATCCAATAGAACAAAGTTTAACAAAATACAGAAAAAAAAACAGTAACTTATTTTCTTCCACTTTCTGATATCTGTAAATTTTTGAAGATAGCTATGTGCAAGGTTTCAGTGTATAGAAAACCTAATATCTGATTTATTCTAACCCTGAAGTTCAAGATGTTATCTTCTGTCCAGCCAGCACATTGCTGTCAAAAAAACTTTGACAAAATTATTGAAGAATGTGGGAAAGTGCCAGCTGTGGAGAGAATTATTGTTTGTGATAAGGTCACAAGAAAGATCAACATAACTAAAAGTATCAAGACCTCACCAAAACATCCTAAGGAAGGCTGAATCATTCAGCATGATGCCAGGAACTCAGCCAGAGACCCTTGGCTCTGCGGGTGAGTTTAGTAGGGATAATAATAATATATAGAGGGAGAGTGAGAAATGCATGTGCTAGAAAAAAGCTAGCATTAGCAGGGATTGTGCAAACTTTTCTAAGTGATTTTTGAGCTGCAAAAATTTTCTTTCCATAATTTAAAAACTATTCCTTTTGTCTCATCACTTATTTTTGCTTGTGTGCTGCAGATGAAGAGCAGATTTCTCTTAGTGCATGCAGTTGCTCTTACAATATTCAATGTAGCTAAGTGAGCAGCAGGGTAAGTTAGAGTTAGCAGTAGCATCTTGAATAAATGTGAGTTCCAACATTGCCAAATTCCCTCAATTTTAGAATTGTAGAATCATAGATGACATCTAGAAAGAGATCTTTCAGATGCCCTTATGAAATAAAGCTAGGATGACTTTCCAAATGTTAGCTTGAAAACAATTAAGAAACAACTGTCTGTGCATTTCTTCCCTCCTGGAAATGCTTTTTATCAGTATAGTAACTGGCAAAAGAAGCAGGCTTAAGAAGTCAGAGCCCCCAGCCCCCCAGGATCAGCTTTATCCAGAGTCATGAACTATGGGAATGGTCTTCCTGTATCTGAAAGAAGTTCTCTGCTTACAAAGAGGATCTAATTCAATTTCATAAGAATCATCCCTTTAGATTCAGGCCATAAATTCCTACATGACCTGCAGGAGTGGTAACACCTTCTCCTTAAACATAATGGCTTATATCCAAGCTACTGCCCTTTTTACTATTCGTTAACATTCACATTATAGAAGGTTTCATGTGAAACTAACAGAATTGTAAAGCACTGAAGGTAAAGCAACTGGCAGCTTTAAAAAGAAAATAATTGTGTGCTGATTCAAGAGTCTGACTTACATTTGTATTTGGCAACACCACCCTTAAGGATTTCCAGCCATTTAACGTGAGGGGGATTGGTAATCAACAATACTGGCAACTTGAATGTTCTCGGACTCTTCCTTTTTATTTTAGATTCTCTAAAGAGTTTTAAATTTGCTCTCAACATGTTAAGGTCCACAATTGCCCTCATGTTGAGATGCAATAACATTGTGGTAGGAGGTCACTGACATACTGTTTTCTTTATTCTTTCTCCTCAAAGTGCCTTTGCATGGGGTCATTTGTATTCATTACAGTTGCAGAGTTTTCCCATCAGGGTATTTATAGGTCTGTAGAATTACTAGTACTGGATTTAGGATAGTATTCTTAACCTAGGAAGGAATTAAAGCATATATTTATATAGAGACAAACATAAATGCTGGCTGAAATACTTCATCAAATTGAGGCTCTTGAGAGACCTTTTTGTCTTGTTCATCTTTTGAGTATGATGGGTTTCATTTTGTTTCTTCATAAGCCAGTGTTGTTTATGCTCATTGTTTTATCTGTCTGCATCTGATACTGCTGACAAAGTTTATGAGTAAGTGCACTTACCTTTTTTTACTCCTGGACATGTTTGGGATGTCTGAGCTAGCTCATAAATGAAACTGCATGATATTAAACCTACCTCATCATATTAAAATTTAAAATGTCAGATGATTTTTACAGTTCTACATACCGAACTAAGTTGCTGGAGCAACACTCCATGAATGCATGGAGCGTGCTGCATAAGAAGCAATAGCTGATGGCTGATACAATGAAGACAGTTGTGACTACCATGAATTTCACAGATTTGGAGATGACCGAAATCTAGCATTGCATTTGGAACCAAATATTGAACCATTGCACAAATAACTTTTAAAATATGGATTCTTTAATGTTCTTTAGATTAGAATGAAAAATCACTGTCACGCTAAGAAGAAGAGAAGGAGGAGTATCATGCTGTTTCCTTCACTCCCCCTTAGCACGGTAGTGAGAGTGATCGTATTTCAGAGTGCTTTTAAGGAGCATTTCTTTGCTGATCAAAAATTAACTAACCACATCTTTATTGGCCTGTGCTTTGGTCTCTGTCTTCTAACTCTTAACAGCAAACTCAAAGTCTCTGTTTGGATTCACTTATCCTCTGGGTGTCCACCTCTTCAAAAGTCAGTTTGAGCCCAGGAGAGGAAACATTTCTCATCCTGGGAGAGCCCTCATGCTGTGTCAGTGCTCCTCGGTACTCTAAACAAGGTATTTCCTTTCTCTAATAAACTAAGCTGAGATTTTGGTAGAATTAAAACCTCCAATCTACAAAATATTCCATATTTAGTAAACTGCTGAACAGTACATCAGGCAATCGGTTTGAACAAAGGGTGGCAGGGCTGGTGGGAATATAATTTTGTATTTAATTCTATTTGATTAGGAAAGTTACACAGCCTGTAGTTTAGCTTTCAGGACAGACATAAAATGTCTTTGCCTTCACTGAATTGCTAGCCAGGCCTCCAGGCATCAGGCTTGCTTCTGCTTTACACTTCAGCTCAAGGTTGCCAGTTAATAGGTAATGATAAGAACTGATCCATTGCATTTTAATAGTTATGACAAAATCAGGCAGAAGTACTGCAAAAAATAACTTGAAATATAGGGAAGTAATTGTATTTTAATGCCTACTAGCTGCAGATGTTCAGATTACTGTAATGCTATTAAAATGAGCACCTATTAAAACACAAATATTTCAATGACACATAAAAGCAGAGCCAAAAAAAAGACCTTAAATAAAAAACAAATCAAAATCATTTGTTTATTGAAATTAGCCTTCAATCACTTACTAATTTCTAATAGACAAAAGCTGTCCATCTGAAAAAATCCTGCTCTCACTCTGTCCTCCCTCCCATAGTTCATAGATTGCTTTTATGTCTCCATCTACCTATATGTGACATCATTTCACCATTCTCATTTTCTCTCTCTGTGATTTTAAGATATTGTATATCAGTTTGCACTCACTGGGCACTTAACCTTCCTATTACCATTTTCTGTCTGTATCATGCTCTCCAGTACAATTGCATATAATTCAGTTTCTTTTATTGGTTTTGTATTAGTCACTGTGGTCTGATGTAACTCCTGCCTGTGTTTAGGAAATTTGCATCCATATAGCAGCACCTCTATAGCTATTACAGCAGTGTAAGCCTTTAATGCATATAGTCCGTGTTAGGGCAAAGTGAGGCTTTCAGTGCAGCAGTTTAATCCAGTCACATTATTAATTTCTTATTACATAGAGAGCCTCTCATTAGCCTTACCCTCCCGGTCCTTTCCTTCTGCTGCTCCAAACTCTAGTTATACCCTCCACTTGTTAGCATGAACAGGAGCTCATGGGGACAGTGAAATGGAGAGTTTAAGATGCCGACAATCTAACTGATTTGATGCTAGAAGAAGTATTACCATTGAACTTTGGTGAAATTTAGCCATTGCTGGATGCTCCTAAAACCACTACCTTTTTTAACATAATGCCTCTAGGCTTACAGGGAGCAGGATTATCATATAAACATTGAATGGTTTGGGTTAGAAGGGACCTTACAGATCATCTAGTTCCAACCTCACTGCCATGGGCATATATTTAGAATCACAGAATGGTTTGAGTTGGAAGGGATTTAAAGCTTATCCCCCTAAAGTTCCAACCCCTTGCCATGGGCAGGGACACCTTCACTAGATCAGGTTGCTGGACCAGGATTATTAGTGAATGAGGCCTCTTCCCTGATACCACTACAAGAAGGAATCTCCCTCTGCTTTAAAGAACTGGCATGCTATCTTGTGATATATATATTCAAACACCATCTAGTTACTACAGTTGACCTTGGTCTTGAAAGAAATACGTAATCTATTAAATGTGTCTGTATATCAAGGCCTCAGATAAGTTGATATCAATGTCAGCTTAAGGAGAGAAGCTTAAAATATTAAAAGTTAGAAAGATTAAATTTACATTAAAGACTTTAAATAAAATTCCCATAACTAGGAAAAGCAGATTTTCTACTCATTTAACTGCATCCAATGCATCATGTATTTTGTTCATGTATTTTCATCATTGACATTATTATGCCTGAAAGTGTGAGTGGAAAAGACAGGCTACTACAACCCTTACACATAGAAAGACAGAAAACACAATTTCCAACCCTTTTTTATTTATTTTATTTTTAATATTCTACTGTCTAGGGGCTGTGTCAGATTAAATTATTTGATTTAACAACCTCCAAAGAAACTGATTGCTGTGACTTACAGTAGTAAGACCAGACTAATGGTCCATCAAGTCCGATTGACTACATTCCCTTTTGACAACGTCCTAGAGGTCTTTTGCAAAACAAGTTCAAGTTTAGATTGAAGTGAGATGGTTTGTATCTCTGCTGGTGGTAAAGCATTTGAAAGCAAAAGCATTCAGGAAACAAGTGATGATTGATTTTTCTGGAGGAAATTATGATGGATCTGAGTTTTAGTTGATAGTTTATGTCTACACCAGCTGGCACCAGAATTGACAGGGTTAAATTGGGTCTTCCAAACAAATTATTTATTGAGAACTTTAAATATCATATTTATTTACCTGCTTATACCTACTCATGAATTAAGGTGGGTTTTTTGTTTTTCCCACTTTAATCCTTAGGAAGCATTAATTAGACAACACCAGAGTCAAAGCATCCCTGTTCTTCTCATATAGTTTCTGAGGCACGTTGACAGTGATGTTTGAATGACAAGTGGCGATGAAAAAAATCATTAGCTGGAAGTAGCGTGAGAATTGCAATTAAGTTGTTATTGCTGAACATGTGTATTACAGTTGTTATTACTGAACATGTGTATTACAGTTGGTCCAGCAGCCACAGAAGGCAGAGGGCATCGCCAGTACCAGGCACTGTGTAAAAAAATACCACCTAGCCTCAGAGAATATACCATCTACAAATTGATTACCTGCAGTAAGTACATGGTGAAACTGCATGTTTGCTGTGTTTGCTGGAGTGAATACAGGAAGAGCACTTACAAACCCACTATTTCTATGTGCCAGGGTTGTTATAAAATGGGTGAGGGGAGGAATGCTTTTTTGTCCCTTTTTACTTGTCATCACAAAGATTAGAGTCATCTGTTTGACCTCACAATCTCATAAAGTGCCCTGCTGACAAACTAAGAAAAAAAAAATAGCATCTTTTAGTTGGTGTAATCTGATACCTATGATAGGAATTTGAAGACCTTGACTTAACTTAAACTGAAGAAATACATCACTTGGCCAAAGTAGACAAAATGGGAGCTGGGCTGGAGGTGACAGAGGACAGCAGGGAGGGCAAACTGCAAAATGCACTTTCCAAATTTTAACAGCTCCTGTGGTCGGTCAAGCATAAAAATACAGGCTATCCTTCTCATGCAGTCTTGCACAGCTAAAGCTGGTATTTCCAAGTGCAGAACTATGCCACAGGTTCATGACCTTGTCAGCTCTCATAAGCCCAAGGGAATGGGGTACAATGAATATGTGAACTGCAGCCCTCTGAGGAAGCCAAATCTGCATTTTGGGCTTTGCTCCTGGGTTCATGCTCAGTCTGTGCCCTGCAGAGGTGTCCACAGCCACTGTACTCCTACCTGTGCTTGAGTCTGCTGTAAAACTAAGGCTCAGCCCTAGTCCTACCATAAGACTCTGTGCAAAAATAACAAAAAGTTAATATTATCTTCCAGGCAAAAGCCCAAAGTGGAGTTTTAGAGAGTGATGGAGATACTATACTGTAATACACCAGCTGAGCTACAGTAACAGGCTGAGTGCACCCACCTGCTCAGTGCCAATGCTGAGCTGAACCATATTAGTATGAATCTCATCACCCAGCTCATGTACAGTAACTTGCTAAACCACAGTTATTCTATCAACCCTATGAGTCCTATGTGATCACACTCTGGTAATTAAAAATGTATCTTGATTTTTTCTGAGATAATTTATTCTTTGACATCCCTTCATCAGACCACTGCCTAAGTTTATTGCAGAAGTGGCTACATTTCAGTGATGGACATTCCTTAATTATAGACTTGCACATGCATAGTAAAGCAAAGATGTCTCTTCAGATCAGGGCTCCTACACTAAGTCTGGGTCAACACATGCTGTGTTTATTTCTACCAGATCCCAGAGGAGATGCCACCATTTCCCAGCGAGCAAGCACATTTCTATAATTCCCCACAAAACCAGAAAGGGGAACAGAGGTGGCAGCAACTTAACGTGTTGCAGGAGACTTGTTTTCTTCTTGCCCTTTCCCCCCCTCCATGCCCGGAGATCACCATCCCTGCCTAAGAGTCCTCTGTGCAGCTGGGCACAGTCTCCAAGCTCTTCCCTTCTCTTGCATCAAACAGCTTCACTGTGGCTGGAAAGCCAAATCTGTCCTGGGTGTAATTCGTGGCTTCCACCGAGGCAGAGCAGGCTAATGTGCACTTGATTATAATGTAATACATCCACTGTGCTTTTGGATCCTGAAAGATAATAGAGGCTTCAGGAAACTTATTACTATTTGTTATGTAACCTACTAAAGAAAATAAATAGGGACTTGGAGGAATTCTGCCCAGCCTTAATTACAGCACCGCAGCTTTAATGCTGTGATCCGCTGGAGCCAGATTCAATAAAACCTCCGTCCGGCTTCTGCACAGAGACCTATGTGAACCTGATTCTTTCCCTGGGCTTCCAGCCCAGAAATTAGATGGAGTTTTTATTTAAGCTCTCCTCTGTCAGTTTCCTCCGCCAGCCACAAACTCGCTCAGCCAGACCAGGAAGGGGCAACCGACAAGACCGCTTCCTCTGCAGGACTCGTGTCCCCCGCTCTTCCCCTCAGGCCCCAGGTACATAGTGATGGAGCTTCCCCAGGCTCTCAGGAAAGCCGCCGTGATGCCCCCCTCCCAGCGGGTCCTGCCGGCACAGCGGCTGGGCAGGGTCAGGCAGAGGAGCGAGTGGGCGGGAGGCCGAGCCGTGCCTGCCCCGCCCCGCCGCCTGAAGCGCGGCGCTCGCCGCTCCAGACTCGGCTGGGAGCGCGTCGATAGCCGCAGGATTACAGCGGGTGCCTCCGCGGGAAGGGCTCGGCTCGAGGTGGGCAACTTCGGGGAACAAAGTTGGGCTGAGTGCCCGGCGTTAGTGGCTGAGGGGAGCGGTGTGGTGGAGGCTGCGCCCCGCGGCTGCCCTCAGCCCTCCCGCCCCGAGAAGCGGGGGGACTGAGGGAGGGAACCGCGGCCATCGCCGCGCGTGGGGCCGCCTCGTGGGCACCCAAGTTGCGGTCGCTGTGGAGGCAGCGGGGCCGCGGTCCGGGCAGTGCCGGCCGCCGGCTTGAGGAGAGCGGCCCCGGCTGCGATCGCCACCGGTGTCAGCAGGCGGGGGTGCGCAGCCGGCGGGCGCTACTTGCACCGTCTGGCTTGGGGGAACGGCGGCGCTCAGAGCGCTGCCTCGCTGGGCTCATCTACAGTCCGGTGTGGGAAATGAGGCTCTTCCAGGTGAGGCGCGGTGCTGCTGCAGCACCGGTGCGAGCGCATCGCTTGATTGATTTCCGCTAATTGCACTAGCGACGCAGCTCTCCCAGCCTGCGCCGCTTTCCCTTCCTCGAGTGTTCCCCCCTGGGTGCAGACCCCCTAGACTCCGCAGCCGCGTTCGGGTCCGATCGCTCCGGGGCCGGGAATCTGCCGCTGCTCCGCAAGACCCGGCTGTCTGAAACCGCGGAACATTCGCTCATCTGCATGCTCGTTCTTCCCCGAGCGTCGCTTTTAGTGGGTCTGGAGTTAGTCAAGTTCTAAGCTGCGCTTCTCGAGCGTTGCTTTTCATTGAGCACTCGTAATTGTCTCAAATTCAGGAACGTGAGTATACGAGGTTTTTCTCCTCTCTCTGCGAGTCGGTGGGAGTGCTAATATGTTGGTTTAAAAACCTCAAACAACCCCACAGCACTCCAGTAAAGGCTTTTGAAAGCCTTTTCTTTTTCCTCTTGGATAATAACGGTGCTCTCTCTGTGCATCATTCGGGACCGTTCAGTTTTCACTATATTCTGACTAAATCAGAACTTTCACGTCAGATACGGGGAAAAGACTGAGCCAGACGCGAAGTTTCCGATGTTGTCGGTGGTAAGGTGATGTGAACAGCTGAGGGCTCTGCTCTCCCTCTGCTTCTGAAGCTCCCTGCAATAGCCTCTCAGGCGATCTCGTTTACTGTGGTGTGTTCGTTCTTTAACTAGTGACTTGTATCCTCCGTTGGAACTTTCTGGGTTGTATTTGATTCGTACCTTACCTTACTGGGTATGAGCTGCTTATGTCCCCGGTATCACTTTGTGACCTTGTTGCCAATTAAGCGTGGTGCCTGGCTGTGATTAACCTAAATCTGAACACCATTTTGTTGCATGCATCGGAGAGAGATCAGTCCATTTCAGATGTGAAATGAGCCAGCTATGGCCTTGGGTGCTAACTGGTTAGTCGTGATTACCTTACTGATGACTTTGAGGACAGCTGGAAATCAGTGTGCTGGTGGTTTTGTGTGTGTGTGTCAAAGCGGTGGTTTTACAGAAGGGGAAATAATGTCCGTATCTTTGTTATTAGTGCAAAAAGAAAAAACATCAAGACCTTATGAAGGACAAGCAAACTCTACAGTAGAGTATTGACTGCAGTATTTTGTGAGAGAAGCTTGACCTAGAGCTGAAGCTGCATGCCAGGTTAGTTCAGTGATGTAGTTTTTTAATGTATATGGAAAGTTATGAACAAATAATTAAAATCGTAATGGAAATGCTGAACTTTTAAGCATTGCAAGTCTATTGCTACTCTGTGTAGAATTATTCTAGGGAGTTATTTATAATGAGAGAGACTTTCCATACTCATGTGGCAAATGAATTTATGAAAGCCTGTGAGGAAAATGGTTTAATGCAGGTGTTTAATTCTTAGTAAAGAAAGCTGCTGACTTGATTTCGGGTCTGCAGTTTAGAGGCATGTTGATGCTCTTCCCTGTGCTGTGAGCTCTCTGTCCTGCTATTCAGGCTCTTCCCTGGCTCACCAGGGCTCCTGCAGGCTTTACAGTGTATTTGCTTCTGTGAATTACTCCTGGCGTTGCCTTGCTGTGGGAATGAACGAGAGGCTTTGAGTTGAAGGCGTGTGTAAAGCAGTAGGAGGTGCCACTCTGGTTCGCGTTGTCAGAGCAGAGGAGCTGTGAGTTGGCACTGGGGTTTGCTGCTGGATTTTTCCAAAGTTGATTTTGTGGCTTGTTGCTTAAGGAATAGCACATCAGGTAGGGGTTGTCTGATTAACCTGCAACTCGGTATGTTTTATGTTAAGGGCAGTAAAAATAATAGGGTATTTTAAGAGAGCCTGTGGGGTTTGGAGCCGTTGCAGTAAGCTCTGGCCCTGCACATAGCTCCTGTAGCCCTGGCAGTGGTTCAGTTCTGATACTGGTGACCTTCTGTGCAAGTTGGGGTCTTGCACAGAAATCCGTGTGTTGGCTGCATGCTTTGCAAATCTGTGTGCTTGCTGGCTTATGAATGTGTGAGTGATGGAAGTACTGAGGCAACCTGTTTCTTAAGTTCCTGGAGAGCAAGTCACTGCAGCTACATAGTGATGCCACATTTTCATGTTACTTTTCTATAGTGTTTGTATTGGAGTTTATCCCCGTCATAAATGAGAGTTTCCAACCCTTTGTGCTGGGGGGGATGAGTTTGGTGGTTTGAGGGTTGAGGTTATTTTTGATTTGGGGTTTCATTTTTTGAGCAAGGTTCACTATTTTTCATTTAGTGTCACATCTGTCTGTACTTGTGGTATTCTAAGGGGGAATTTCTGCAGATAGGTTCAGACTTCTTACTGTTCTTCCTGGAAGAAATCGCTTCTTACAAGTGGCATAAGGCAGTGATTTTATATGAGCATAAGTAATTATCAGGTCTTACTTTGATACCAGAAGACACAGATTAACTGCAATCAGCAAACAAGATTTTCTTGCATTTGAAATTAAGAAAGGCATGGTTTTGTGGTGCTGCTGTATAGGAGCTAGCAAGCCTACAGAGAGAGGGAAGTTATTAGGGATGAGGAATGACTATGGCTGGTGGTGAGTATCTCTTCTGATATAAAGAACACTTTGGCTGACTTGACAAATAATTACAGATGGGGCTTGATTTACTGGAAAATACAAGGAAAATGGGAGGTGTGTTCATCTGTATAGTTGTTACTTTTTGTGTGTATTAGTTTTCACCCTTGGTGTGCTGACTTTGGCAGCTAGGTCTGGCTTGTTCTGATATTGAAGATGTAACCTTCTAGTTTGTATTAGCTTGTATTTGGAAATGAGCAAACACTAGATTATAGTCATGTGCATGTGTTGAAGTGGAACACTACTGGAGGTACAAGTGATGGGAAATGACTTATTCAAGATACTTTTGTGATGAATGCATTGCTTAAATTCCTGTTGTACAGGGGTGATGTCAAGATGGATTAAACAGCAAGATACTTCAAAATCAACTTTAGTTTAAAGAAGTTTAGAAATTTATTTTTTTAAGTCTTCAAAATGGGATGTGCCACAGTAACTGCCTCTGGAAATGGTGGAGCAGAAGATTTACCTTGATGCTTGTGCTCTGAAATGGTCACTGTGTTGCTACTCACTGTAACAAAACACATCTACAGTGACAGTAAGTCCTTTTCCAGGTCTTTTTTGTTTGTTTGTTTTGCTCTGCAGTTCTGCAGCTTAAGTTTCCCTCAGAGGCAGTTTCTTTCAGGCAAACCAGGGAAAGATCAGTCAGTGATTATCCCAGTTAAAAACAAGTAAAATGCAGAAACATGAAGTTGACAGAGCTGTGGTCTTCCCGTATGCTAACATCTCTACCTTTGATTTGGTGAAACTATTTAGAGTCATAGCTAATAGTTTCAATGTAGATTTGAATATCCACATGTGGTTAGGGGAATGCATTAGAGGAAAAAAACTGAAGAATCATCATAATGTGCTTTAGCATAGGAAAGGATTAGGTAAAGGCTGCAGGTTTGCACAAACAAGCAGTGCTTTCTTGTTTACAGGTGCTGATTCAATGCTCAAATGGCCACACTGTTCTTGTGTCCATTGAGACAGATGAAAAACAGATCAAAGTTGAAGGCCTTTTAAATAAAATGTGTCCAGGGAGAGTACTGTTTGGATAACAAAAATGGGAGGGGAGAGCTCTTTGACTGCAGTCAAACTTACAATACGTCAGTTTTGGGTTTAATGTGTTCTTTAATATAGAGGAGCTAATGGAGAATAAAGGGAAGTGGCAAGAGTTCAAGAAATCTCAGTGGATTTTCAGTCTTGTACTTGGTTGAATGAAGAGTGAAGGCAGCGGACAGCTGGTGAAATAATGCAGATAATAGGGGTTTAATTTGCATCAAACTAAAACGTGCATATTGAAATCTGGTGTAAGAAAAGATCACTTAAAATACAACTCAATGTATATAGCATTGGCTTTATTTGAAAGAACAGTTTTATACTTTTAAAGTTTAATAGACTATATTATTCCTTAAGAAAATCAATGATACTTTGATTGTTCGTAGCAAATGTGGAATTTTTTTTCCCCCTAAACTATAACTTTTTCGTATTTTTCTCTTGAAAAATGTATCTGTTGATCAATGTAAACAATAATTAACTGGCAAAATCGTTGCATTTCCAGTTGAGCCAGAGTGCAGTCAGAGCTATTGAACTTCTGCTCAGCCCTGAACAATCACATCTGAAGCCTACATGTGCTTACCTGGAAGAACATCTTGAGAATAGACAGTATTTGAAACAAGATATGTCTTTTAGTGTGGTGGTAATCCTGTTTGCACACAGAAGATACCTTGTCTGTGTTTGACTGTAAATCATGGGGCATTTAAAACAGGTACTGCAGAGCAATCAATATAGTGGGCCCTCAGAAAATCAGCCAGCAGCATGGGTTGTAAAGGGCTTTTAAGCAAGTGCTTCAGATAATAGGAAGAGAAGACAAGAGGTGACCTGACTTTGTCAATTATTGGGTGCTGGAAAATACAAGGATAAACCTCAAGGGTTTTCCTTGAGAATTACACTGCTACCTCATACCCCCCTGCACCAAACTCAGACCAGTATTTCTTCTGACTGGTACAACAGCAATAGGTTAACTTTTTCTTTTTTCTTTATATATTGGAAATAAGCAAGTTGTTGTCAGAGAGACTAATTCCAGACTTAAAGGCTGACATTTATGGTTATGAAGAGCGTGCTATTGAAATTTAACAGTTGACTGAATTGTCTTTTTTATTTTTTAATTCCCCTGAGCTGTTATCTGCTTTATTTCTTGTGTCTGGATGTCTTGTAGCTGAAGCCAAATGCTGGGGAAAAACAACCAACCAACCCCCCAAGAAACCCCAAGACAGACAAACAAAAACCAATCTGCAAACCAAATGGCCCCCCCCCCCCATTTGGGGGGGGGAGAGAAACAACCCCCCAAAAGCCCTGAAAGAACCCACACCAAAACAAAACCCAAAAAACAACCCCAAAGCAAACCCAAATATGCCTCCACCCACAAAGAAGAAAGGTCTCTCAACATCAGAACATGTGCTGCGCAGTGCTAATATGACTTTAGATGTATCTATAGGTATATAGGGGCTTAAAAAACAATGTGAAGACACTGTGGGAAAAGTTGTTCTTATTTAAAGGCTTGTTGCTTCTCATATGCTGCTGTGATGGGCAGAGGGCAGGCATGAAGGTCTCAGTAATACAGTGCATATTGTTTAAGTTTCTGATTTGCTGTTTGAGGAGGAAATGCACATTGTAATGAAAAGGGGTTAATAAATGTGAGCATGAAGGAGCTTATAAAATCTTTGTGCGACTTAAACCTGACTTACAAGCAACTGCCACCAATCTCCTCATGCTGGGGATTGTGCTAGAACATCCTAATGCATTGCAGCTGAGGATGGACCAATGCCCCTCCCTATGCTGCACATCCACCCAGGTGTGTCTGCTTATGGCAGGTGTGTCTCAGCACCTCTGATTGCAGCTTGATTGCAGCTTATTTGCAGCATAAGTCACTTGTATACCGTGGTACCATGGAAGTTGTGGAGTTGAGACGTGTTTTGCTTCAGTGAGGTGGATATAGCACAAGAATCACCAGAGGCATCAGGTATGGGCAGGTTTTGTATCTATTGCTATAGGTATATTCCTATATGCTGTTTCTTTGGGTTTGAGATGTATAGCTGGGGAAAGATATTTGACCATTCAGTTATAATGAAGAGAGAAATCTTGAATTTTGCTGTAGCCTTACAGCAGTAGTTTGAGCTTTATTGAAGGTTTATGGTTAAATCCAGATTATTTTGCCATCTCTATCTTAATCCAAGCAGTAATGGCCCACCCTGGCATTACTTTTTCTTAAAAAATGCTCTTGTCCTTATTCCTATTTTTTTGTGTACCAATTTTTTTTTTAAAATGTGTTATTTCTCTAGCTCTGCTGAAATTGTAGTGCCAGGTTCATAATTTAGGAGCATGCTTGAGTTCAATAGGCCTTGACTGTTCTGAAGAGTGTTACTGCTCAACATGTTTACGTCTTTTATGAAGTTTAAAACCTAATAAATTACAGCTGTTTGTAGATGTAAACCTCTCTTTGGAGTAAATTGGTGGGGAAAATCAACCAGTTTTCCACAATCTGACTTAATATAAAGTGCAGCCAGCATCCCTTTTGCCTGTGCTGCGGTCAGGGCAACAATAATTTTCAGTGTATTGTGCTACTTGACTGCATAAGAAGCAATCCCGTCTAATCCAATCCAGAACAGGTCAGTAAATGATGAATTTTGGTTAGCTTGCAAGCATACTGATTTTCATAGTTCATTTACAGAAGAATCAGGCAGCTCTGCATTTGAGGACACTCCATTTGTTGGAGTCTCTTAGTGTTTCCAGTAAAATATGCAAGATGAAAAATACTGTTTTAATGGCATATCACTGTGGAGATATTTTACATGGAGAAAATGGGAAATTGGACTCGCATGGTTGATGCAGAAACCATAATTTAATTTTCCTGAATATAATCATGTTTTGATTTCATCCTGGCTTCTTAAGCCTTATTGTAGTCACCTGAATATGTGTGTGTCCTGCTGGTTGAGGATAGTCTGTTGCTGAAATCATGAAAACTGGGTCTGTCTTTGCTACAACCCAACCACTTGCTGATGCTCTCACTTCAGGGGGCGGATAAGCATCAGGATGGACTTGATGCTTATTAGATGCTGAAGCAGGTAGTAACCCTTGGTGGTCCTGAACTTGTAGGTGCAAGACAGTAGCACTCCTGGGTGTTGGGGCTGTGTGTTAGTAGAACATACAAGTGCGGGATCTTGTGCAGTTTTCACATCAAAAGCTCATGACAAAAATGTCACTGTTTACTGTGGGGACTTTATTTAAACAGTAACATTTTGGTGCTTTTTGCTACAAGTCTGGTGCAGGTTCTGTGTTGGAAGCTGAGGTTGCCAGTGGAGGAAGGCTCTCTTCAGGAGCCTGGGTTATTTAACACCTCAGGCAATGTGGTGATGTAGACTGCAAATGACAAAATGGCTGTATATTTGTGTATGCTTTATTAGGGTAATTTTTAAGCAGAGCATAGGTTGTCTGCACTTTTGCTAGGTCATTGTTTGACACCAGTACCTGTTTCCCACTAACCATATTATGCTGTGGGAACATGGTGGACAATTAAGTAATAACAGTAAAATACTTGTAGTGCTTTTTGAAAACAAATGCTCTCAAGAAGCCTAGCACAGTGATGAAGAGCTGTTAGCATATACATTGTCATGTATGTGCATACACTTTGAATATTTTCCTTCCATTAATAAGACCAGAAGTCCCTAAGTTCCTAAGGTTTGTAGTCCTTTCTGCAAGATCTTCAACCATGCAGTCCCTAGCATCTGTTTGAGCATTTAGCATATGTTTTCAGCAGCGTGCACCTCCTCCAGCTAAAGATTTATTGCTTCTACAGAGATTTTCTAGGTGCTCATTAGGTTTATGTGCATGTCATTAGAAAAGCCTCTATTTGTATACCAGACTTTTTGCACTGGAGAAAAATGTATGTTTTGTTGCTGTAGGCTATTGATCTCATGGCTCATACCAAAAGAAGAAAGATGTATATACATTTATTTGACCAAACATCTCCCTGTTAAAACTGGTAGAAGGTGGCTGGCTAAATTAATGCTGAAAACTTTTTTCTAGTGTTAGGATTGAGTTGGGTAAGAGTTGGCCTGAACATGTACTTAGAGTGGTGCCGAAGCCTGCAGAAGCTACTGGAGCCCAGCACCACTGCGTGCAGCCCTGGTGGGCTCTGTTGCTGTCGTTGTCCATATGCTTTGCCAGTGCACTGAAATGTCTCTTTCTTTTTGACAACATAAAGGGAAGGAGCTGCTCATGTGTAACACTTCTCCCATTATTGGACATTTGCTTGTTGTCTATTTTCTACTCTTGACTAAGCAAGAGTTAGCTTTTGTCCCAGGAGTAGCTAAATTAATGTAAATAGGAGTTACTTTCCTCTTCTGCTTTTGAGGGTCTGCCTTTCACATAGCACTACTCCTGTTGTAGCTACCCTTGCATCTTTACTTTCCTAAAAACTCTGTGGAAACTGCAGGGACAAAAAGCTATGAAGCCTTACAAAGAACTCATAAATGATTTGCAGAATCAAATACAGTTACTGAAGTAGTTGCATATATGTGATAGTTTTATATGTTTAGCTTAATCTGTTTATAGATCTTGCAGTTTATCAATTCCTCACTGTAATTGTTGTACCTATTGGATTTTGAATCCTATGTTGACTGTCTTTGCTGTTGTATTGCTAAGGAAAATTATAATTTGTATGGCTGTGTATGAAGAGCTGGTGCTTTGAATGCTTAAAAAGCTGTTTAGCTTAGTCTACTTGAGCATCCTTTTTACTTGATAAGCTCAAAAAGTAAACAGAGGTGGTATTATATCTAACCACACTATTCTTCTGTGACTGTTACATGAAGAACAAGTAGGGTTTCCTCCTCTTTTCTCCTTTGGACAATAAAAAGGAATTGTGGGTCTCGCTTGTCATTTTGTTTTGTAGTAAGTTCTTCCCTGCCATGTAACTGTGGTTGGCACCCCAAAATCCAGGTACTAGAAAGCTCCATGAGGTGTACTTGCAGACTGGAAAGCAGTCCTACAAAACAGCTGAAATAAGGGAATTTTCATCAAGAAACACATTATCCTTTTCAAAAACACAGCCCCAGGAGCCCCTGGTTGGAGAGGCAAGTGGTCCCAGCCTCTCTGGGACCTGAACCCTGTGCATCTGCTGTGGTATGTGGTGTGCCCTGATCTGGTGTTGAACACCATTGTTGTGATTCCTCTGGAAGTGGTGATGGCATTTGGCACCTTTCCATAAGAGGTTTGTGAGGATCATGGACTTTACTCAGCTTTTTCTATGTCTTCTTCAACACCTTCCAAGAGCAGTGTAGCATCTCTTTCATGGTCATTATTTATTCATGTCTCAGCTTTGAGGCAACTTAATCAAGACTGTTGTAAGATATTAAGATTTTGACCTTGTCCCTATCCCATCCCAAGAATATTCTTGAGTAGGTCCATTGTGGGTAGATTGGTTTATTTTCAGATGAAAAATTCTTAACAACTTAGTGTAAATCTGCCTTCTGACTAGAATAACTGCCCTATTTATACTCTTTTCTACAAGTATTTCCAGATGACTGTGAAGCAGCCTCTGTAGTCAGGGTCCACTTAGAAACTGTGAAACACTCTTGCTCATATGCCAAAGCTCCTGTGCAGATGTACTATGTCAGGCAAAGGAAATAACAGGGAAAACAAGTATGGTACTTACCTCCTCTAATAAACATTGCCTAGCTTTTACTGAGTGTTTCCTGATTTTTTTTGGGGGGTGAGGTGTTGAGATTTTTGACTGCTCTCATTGGTAAGAGGGCAGAACGACACAGTACTCAAGAGGCATCTGTCCCAAGTGTAACTTAACTTGAAAACTATTTTGATATCACTTGCTGAATGTACTCCAGAGTTGAAGTTGCATAAGCTCCTTATCTGAAGTTAAGCAGCTTAAGGAAGTTGCAAAGCTCCATCACCTTGTGCTTCCTACTGTTGAGCTATTTTAACACACAATCTTCTCTTCCCCAGCATCTGAACATCCTAATGTTACAGATTTTGCTAACTTGCATAGTTAGCTGCTTATGCTTATATGTTATCCTGAAAGATAAAAAAGCTCCCAGACTTCTCATGTAGTTGTGATTTAAAAAAACGAGTATATTGGTAAAATGTGTGAAACTGATAGAAAACCACAGTAAAGTATGGTGAGGTTCCACCTGAAGTTTTCTCCAGTCTGCCTTCAATCTTAGATGGACTCTTGATCACTTAATGCATAGTAAGCATGAGTTCTTGTCTGGGTCATTTCATCCCCTTAACTCCTCATTGGGTATCTGTTGCCTTTCTGGGAACCTCAGATACTGTCATGGTAGAAGTTTCCAGCTGCTCCCTGAAGCTTTATTTATGCTATAGTGTGAAAAGAATTACATAAAAGGCTCACATGCATAAATTGCTAATAACTTAGACATACTTACACTTCTGTGTCCAGGGATGCTCTTTTTCCAGCAGATAGCAGTCTGCAGTGACAGTTTTGAGCAAACCAGGTTTGTAATTTGTAGTTGATGCATACAACATCATCTTGAAGGGGAAAATCCTGTTTTCTCTGCAGGTATCTTGGCAAAAAAAGCAGAAGAAAATAATCTCCTCTTATCCTTATGACTTTTTATAATACTGTAACTAAGCTGGTCTTCTCTCAGTCCTTGGTTCCATGCAGCAGGGAGGGAAGGATCAGTGTTTCCACCATGTTTTCAGAAAAGCTTAAAGTCTGGGGAATAAGCACTGCAGACAAGTCACTGTCTGCAATTCTAATTTGAACTTCCTCACATCCTGAATTCATAAGGATCCACACGTTTCATTTCTGAAAGACTCAGCAACTTGTCCAATAAGCTTAATTAAGGTGCTAATGGATTAATTTATCCCTATACTTCCTGGGCAGTAGTATTATTTAGTCATTTGAACCAGCTAAATGGCACATGTGAAAGGCATTTGAGATATGAACAGATATTGCAGCAGAGAGCTGATTCTATTTATTTATTTTGTAATTTGCACGAAAGAAGCAGTGTTGTGATGCAGCAGGTTTTTATACTTTACATACCATAGAATGATTTGGATTGGAAAGGACCTTAAGTTCATCCAGTTCCAGCTCCCCTGCCATCAGCAAGGACACCTCCCACTAGTCTGTGTCACCCAAGGCTTTGTCCAACGTGGCCTTGAACACTGCCAGGGATGGAGCATTCACGACTTCCCTGGGCAACCCATTCCAGTGCCTCACCACCCTGACAGTAAAGAACTTCTTCCTTACATCTAACCTGTTAAGTATAACCCATAATGGGTATATGGAAATGCGCTGTGTTACTCGACCTGGGGGTAGAAAAGTGGTAGTGTTTATTTTTTTTTTCCTAACCAGTTAAGTTTTGCTTTGTCAGCAGAAATAGCAGTGATTTTTTTCTTTTCTTTTTTTTTTTCCCCTCAGTCATCTTAGAATTGCCTTTTGCCACCACTTGCTGTCAAAGCCTGAGTTACGCCAAGTCACACCTGGTGTTTGGGTGGATGTTCTGAGCCAACAGCCAACCCCAGTCACCTAGAGGAGGGTGCAGCATTCCCCATGAGGGTCTCTGTGTCTACAGCTACTGCTCTACATAGCTTGTTCTTCCCTCTGCCTCTGGCACCAGCTCCTGTTTACTTAACAGGCAAGCCCAGGATTTAGTTGCCTGCATTTGTGATTTGTGTTACTTATCTGGTTCCTTTGTAGATCCTCCTGGGTGATGTATTATTCTGATAAATTCCACAAATTTTCTCTGCATTGTGTGGAGGACTTCTAAAAAATACACTTCTTTGTTTCATTGGGATATATTTTACATATCTTAGACTTGTCTGTCTGAAAACTGCTGGTACTTCTAGAAACAAAATCCCAGAAAGGCTTATCGTCAATTGTCAAAGTTCTATTACGGTGGTGTTGCTCTCTTCTGTGCCAAATGTATGTAGATCCAATTAGTATTATAGGAATGTAAAAGAAGTCTTGAAAGCCCCATTTAATGTTAGGCTTTGAAAAATCCTGCTTTCTGGATTTGTTGTTTGTGGTCAGGTGAATTTTAATAGTCTTATTAGTCAAAAAGGCTCTAAAAGCCTTTGTAAAATTAGAATTACTTTTCATGACTTAAATGTATGCATTGTAGGCACAGCTTCAAGTACTCTTGTACAAGGCTTTTCACAGATAAGTATACTTTTTCTTGCTTTAATGACGGCAATTAAGCCAGACATAGTATGTTCTTTAAGGCTCTGTTGCAGCGTAATTTCCAGTTTTCACCTTTTCTCTGCTGTAAAATGAAGGATGCAGAGGTGTCCTAAATGTTATAGTAATTGAAGAGCCTTTCAAGCCATACATCATAGATCTAACCATTCAGATTTCATATTCAACTTGGAATCATTTCTCCCTGCAAGGCATAGTAAGAACCATTTTTATATATATATGTATGTATATATGTATAAATATATGCACATATATAAAATGTGTTGAGACACACACATACCCATTCCTCATAGAGGATCTTGCCTTTTGATGAGGGTAGCTCCAGAAAAATGTCATGCTGAAGATACTGATTTCTGTTGGAATGTTTGGGAAGTGCTAAGGGATGCTTCCCGATGTCCTAGAGGATTAGAAAAAAGTATTAGGGAGGACTGGAGAGGTTTAGATTTGCTATGAGGAAGAAATTCTTTCCTGTTAGGGTGGTGAGGCACTGGAATGGGTTGCCCAGGGAGGTTGTAAGTGCTCCATCCCTGGCAGTGTTCAAGGCCAGGTTGGATGAAACCTTGGGTGGCATGGTTTAGTGTGAGGTGTCCCTGCTTATGGCAGGGGGTTGGANTGTTCAAGGCTGGATGAAACCTTGGGTGGCATGGTTTAGTGTGAGGTGTCCCTGCTTATGGCAGGGGGTTGGAACTGGATGATCTTAAGGTCCTTTCCAACCCTAACTATTCTGTAATTCTATTATTCTATGACTGTCCAGGAGCTTCTACTTCTTTGGCTGTAGCACAGGAAAATACAAATCTGGTGATAGATCAAAGTTATGTAGTATGTCTGTAGTGTACCTGTGCATAAAGCATTTCAGTTGCCCCTGGCCTCTTCCTTCCTTTTCTGGCTCAAAACACGGGTATGTTGTTAAACTATATAGGCAGTTTCCACTCAGTGCTTTCAATGAAAGGTGGTAGTGAATCTTGCTGTAGGGAGTAAAGCAGTTTGGCTGCTTGTAGCCCACTGCAGAAGGGCTGAACTTTCTGGTTCAGTGGGTTTATTGGTTCTTAATTATGAATCTAGTCTGAGGTCATTTCTGGAAAAGCGCCATCTCTTAGTCTGCAGTACACGATAATAGTGAGAGCAATTCCAAGTGCGTTAAGACATGAGGTGAACTTTGGGGATCAGAAAGAAAACCAGCATCTTCTGGGGTATGGGACTTGTTGCTATTTTCCTGTTGGACTTAGCAGAAAAGGTTCTTTCTTGTCTGAAGAAAAGGCAGTGATATTTGGGAAGTGGAGCCTTTTGGTGAGCAAAGCTCCAAGTGTTCCTGAAGCTGGTATTTCAAACTTGCTTTGGTGCCATGGCTTATGTCAGTGCAATAGTAATATTACGATGATGAAATAAAATTTATGAGCCTCAGAAGTTGAATTTGGGGTTGTTTCTGTATCCCTCTCCCTGGTGTGAACTCCACATGCCCTCCGTCGATGACTTCTGCAGGTTTGTTTTCCTGCCAGGGCATCATGTATCAAGGTGCTCTTAATACTTTACAAGCCAATTAATCTCCTCCTGTCTTCTTTTCCTTTAGTGGTTTCCAAACCTCTGTTGGACAGAGATTTCCTTACTTGAATTTAGTTCCTCATTTAAGAAATTGATTTTTCAGCACTTCAGATATTCTTGGGTTCATCACCTGAATGCTATCGCAGCGTAGCTCTCTGCCCCTTACAGCTTTCTTTGGGCTCTTTTAAAACCAAAGCTATCACACTTATCCAGCAAAGCCAATGTAGCCTGTATCAAATCTAACCTTGCACTGACACTTAAAGAAATCTTGCTAAGTAATTTAAACACTGCCTGTTGTCAAGGCCTTTTTTTCTATTAATTTTTTTTTAAGTGAGGCCACGTTATGTGGGCAGGCTAAAAGGTGTTTTACAGTTGTTCGGCTAACAAGTCTAGTAGGTCCTTTACTGCTTATTGTGGCCATAGAGAAATTGCAGTTGCATGCATTAATCTTGGGATGGACCCTAAAATTCCTCTTTAACTTTTCGTGCTCTCTCTTTTTCCATTTTATGGTCTTATGCTGAGGTTTGGTTTTCTGCCTGAAGACACTGGTAATTATGCAAAGATGAAATTACCTCCTCTATCACTT
Source organism: Agapornis roseicollis (assembly GCA_002631895.1). NCBI lineage: Eukaryota > Metazoa > Chordata > Aves > Psittaciformes > Psittacidae > Agapornis > Agapornis roseicollis. The sequence goes on from NDXB01022565.1 coordinate 85,145, forward strand.
TAGTTTTCATTGTGTTTTTCCCTTCTGTTTTACTTTCCATCGTAGAGGTCCTCTTTTAGTGGTGCGTTAACGAACGAGTGTGTATCTAAGCTAATACTGAGATGTCTTTTGCAGTAAATGAAGGGGAGCATGGTGTGAGGGGCAAAACAGAAAATGAGGAGTGGGAAGAAATGGAGAAGTGTTCTATTAAATAAAAGTTATAATTGAAAATACAATATTCTGTGGTCTTAATAGTAACCAGTAAAATGGTTTGGTTCTGTTAAACAGTGCATTGTGGTGTGCAAGCTAATCAGCCTGGCTGATCTACTGAACATCTGCGATGGCTTTATCATATTCTCCGGTGGCTGTTATTCTGCCTGCTGGTCAGTTTAAGTGGTTAATTTCTGTTAAACTCTCATGTTGGGGTTAATATCTCTGCTACTAGTTTGAAATTTGGGTGAAGTGCAGTATTTAAGTTTTCAGGCAATATCTCATAGTTTTTTATTTTACTTTTTAGAGCTTTGCACAAAAACATTTGAGCATTTTATTTCTAATCATGAGAGGAAAGTCTCTCAGGCTGAATAACTTTTAAAGTGAATCTTCATAGACATCAATGCAGATTAAGCTGCCTTGGTCTCAAGTAAGAAGTAGAAGGGGAAAAAACCTGCTGAAATGGGTTCAGCCGTAACCATTCAGCTGTGACTTTGAGCTTTTCTTGTCTTTCACAACAGTGCTCTATGCTGCAGGGGATTATTTTCTTGCATGTGACTTCAAGTGAGATAGTCACAGACAGGCTAGATTAAGGGTACTTGTGCTGTATCTCCGGAAGCTCAGTTCCTTGCTAAAATTGGTGAATTCTGTCTAGCTCCACCATTTCCAAATTATAGATATTTCAAAAAGAATAAGAAAAGGTTGATGAAACTGTATATAAAATATATATTTTCCATTTTTAAACCTTTGTTTGTTTACCTATATACCTGAAGCTTTTATGCTGTTTTGCCCTAATTGGGAATTGATTTTTCTTTTGCAAGTAAACAGAGACTATACATCTCCTTATCAGAATGTAAACAACTGTTATGGTTGGAGCTTTTGGACTGTGGGGCTGGTCTTTCAGCTTGTGGAGTGAGATCTCAGCTTGAGAGAGTGCAATAGTGCATCACCCAGTGCTGATTTTGACCATGTAAGAAGGCATGATGTGAGTTACTCCCTGTGAGTATTTACCTTGGCGTAGAGTGCTGTGCCCAGTGTTATGCTTATCTTCTCCATCACTAGATTTAGTTTGAAGAATGCATTGAGGTTCGGAGCGGAAGGCTGTCCAGAGGATCCTGTTGTTGGCTTACCCACTCAGACTCTCCATGCTCAACACTGACTGCCATTTGCAATAAAATCTATCCAGCACTTGTGGACTCTTGCAGTCAGAGATGTCAGCTGACCTTAAAACCAAGGATCTACTGCTGGTTTTGTGATGTATATACCCCTCATCCTTGTACAAGCCTGTGGGGTCTGTCTCAGATCAGCTTGCCTATAGGTCATCTCTTCCTCTTGGCTTGTGTCCACTCAGAGGAAGAAAAAGGAGTCCTGTGTGTGTTGCTTACGGAAAGAAGAGAATGTTTTCCATCACTGCTCATATGGAGCAGCATGTCTCACTAAAATGTTTACATCAGTTTTGGTCTGGGGAGTTTCTCTTCTTCGTATTAGTCAATAAGAAACAAATTATAGTAAATACTAATAGTAAAATGTTAAATTCACGCATATGCACCAGTGTTCAAAGGTGCCAGAGGGCCATGTAGGAGAGAATCATCTGCCTTAGAGTCCTCTAATACAATTGTTTGTTTGGGTTTTTGACATAACCCTCTAATGTCTCCCTGCCAAGTTACATAAAAAGCGGAATTAGTGGTTTAAAATACAAACAAACCCAAAAGTAAGCAAACAAACAACCCAAACCCTGCAGAAAACCTTACTGTAAGACCTCTGAAATACAGTGCGGGAAAGGCTGTTCTTTCTTACTGAGTAAATTTGCCATAAAAGCCTACATTAAAATGTATTGTTAAAGACTTTAAAGTAGAAAATCTTGGAGACTTTTTCTATATAAGCAAAGTTGAGTCCAAACCTTTGTGGGAAGCCACAAGGCCTGTGGTTGATGGTATTCACATGGAAGAGGTACAGGGGGTGCCCAGGCACGTAGAGGCTCTTGTCCTCAAATCTCAGTTAGGATTTTTGGTTTCCTTTTCTGATGGAAACAGAAGTAACTGCATTGGTTTTTCTGGGAGAAGCCTGCTTAATGCTGTGCACAGGTCATGGGTTTAAGATTTGATTGAGTGTTTTGAGTAACTATAGAAGTGATCATGCATTGAGGATTTCTTGCCTGTGTTGTTATGCATATATCAAAAATGCCATTAAAATTGAGGAAATTTCTTCCAGTTACTTGAATTTTAATGAAGGAGGGAAGAGGATGAGAAGGAAGGAATTTTTCTATAATTCTGTTTAGTGTATATTATTAGTTTGTTACATATTTCTTATATATATAGTTAGCTGTAAGTTATATATGTATACATATACAGAGCTAGCAGCAGGTTTTACTGTTTAACCTAGAAATCTCTTCAGTTTTTTCAAGCCCAGAGTGAACTGAGTATTGAGTTTGTCAGCTGTGAAGTTACTGGGCACAGAATGATTTCCTCCTGTGTTGCAGTTGAAATTCTCTGTTTAAGGGCAAGTTTAACAGGACCGAAATGTTGAGTTTCTTTAAGGTCTCCTGTAGTGAGAGAGACCAGTATGACTAAAGCACACATTTTAGTGAGTATTTGGGGGGTCTAAAAGCAGCAATATTTGTTGCAGGAAGCTTTGTAGATCAGATTAACTTCCTGGGAAAAGTTCAGATGAACACTGGGTACTGTTGGTAGTAATTTTGGTGCTGTCTGGTGTTGAGAGTATTTGTGTTGATTTTTATATGCTTTTGTACTGTCATCATCCTGACAGTAATGTCAAGACTTTTTATAAGTGGATTGGCTACATTACTATTTCATCTGGTGGCATTTATTGGTCTGTCTATGGCTTTGTTTTGTAATCTTTTGTATTAGGACAGTGATTAGGAAATGCTTGGGGTTGTATTGGATTTTGTTTTGGTTTTGCAAATGGTCGAAGACAATTCATGATTAATCTGTGGTACTTTTCTGCATTCTAGATGCCTCAGTTCAGGTAAATGGAACTACCTGAATCCCAGTTACTGGACTTTGAAGCTCACCTCAAGAGTAGGATGAGCATTGGTTGTCCTATATGCTCATTTTATATAGATACTGCATTTGTGTGGGAGAAATGTGAGGGGAAACAAGAAGGTATTACTGTGAGCAGTAGGATTATTGAAATGCAACAGTCTTTAAATTTTTGATGAAGAGGGAACTGCTGACAAATTGCTGTAGGTAACCCTTGGAGCCAGGTCAGCAAGCCCTGGTGAGCATTTGTGGTGCCTGCAGCTAGGTGAGGTGTTGCCCTGCAGCAGGATCAACTTTGCTCTGGCCAAGGATTATCAAAGTGAAATTATACATGCAATAGGAAGTGATGAGTTATATATGGGCAACCATCCAGCACACAAGAAGCTTTTGAAGTTATGATTTGTAGGAGATTTAACCAAAGGTGTTCTGAAAGAAATACTGTATTATTTGTACCTCTCCAGAGACTGCTATGCGTACATTAATGCCAAGGCTCCTTATGTGAGAATGAGGAACAACTAATAAAAGTAACACGGACTGCCAAAGGTCAGTCTTATTCTAGGACACTAAGTAAAGGCTCATCAGCAACATCTGCTGTCCTAAGACTTGCCATGGTAAAGGTCAGCATGTACTCCAGGAACCTTAAAGAGGTAGTAATGCAAGTGCAGACATAGTTGTCCAAATTATGGAGCTAGAAATCACATGGAAATGGAAGTAGAAATTGGTTAAACCATGACAGGTAGTTAGTTTCCCCCCACTGCAGATATACAAGGCATAGTTCATCTGACTTCATATTTGATTGTTCCCCTTCCCCCCCAATAGCTTTGATATATTTATCGTAATTCTAGAGCCTTGGATTATTTTGAAGTGATTTGTGACATCTTGTGATATGGCTTCAAAGGATTTCTGACCTCTGAAAGTACTTGTCTTAGAATGCCTGGTTGAAGGTGATGACCCAAGTGTATTATCAAAAGGGTGTCTGAAATTGGTGAGTTACAGGGGGAAAGCCTCAGACATACAAATTATAGGCATGGGGGTCTGAAAGTAATGGAGGAAATACTTTATTTGCAATAGGTCACTCTTGTGGAGGAAAAAAAAAAAAAAGGCTTTTTGAAGTTGGTTATTGGATTGAAATACTGTTCTTCCAAGAAAGGAAGAATTAATGGACAGAACACAGGTCATGTCATCAAGGGTGCATTGCAGTTTTAAACATTGTGGTACGTCAGTCGTAGGGTTTTGAAATAGAAGAGGCTGTTGCACTGACATCGTGTAGCATGGGTTGGGAGGGTATTTAATAACCTACTGAAGTATAGGGGAATGTGTCTATCTAAGGATAGTAAATGGAGGTATTTAAAGTAGCAGCAGAAGTTAGCTTTTGGCAATGACTGAATATGAATATACGTATTTAAATTTTAATGACACTTGTAGGGAATTTCCAGCTTTTCTTTGTGCTAAACAGACAAGATTCCTGATTACTGTAGGTAAAGAATTTGATCAAGAAGTTGCAACCTGAATGTTTTGGTACACTGTAAAGTGCCCTTTCCTCCTATATGGTTTGGAAGTATAGTCTTGGCACTCAAAGTAAGATTCTGTTTGGAAGTGAGCTTGATGGTAACTAGGGCACATCAGGTCTGTATGCAGATGTACACTGCAGCAAACCCGCAAGTCTGCTCCTTGGGGCACGAGAGCCATCCCTCAACAGCAAGGACAGAATCTGCACTTGTATCCACATGGGGACCACGTTCCTCCATTTTTCCTTATTTCTTTTAAGTTGGTCAATCACAAGCTGGCTAGCAGGATAGAAAAAGAAAAAGCAAATAGTGTTGGTAAGATTTTAAGGTCTCAAAAGTGATTGTTTCTGCCAGTCTGCTTTGCCTCTTCAACTTTCATATTTACCAGTGTGTGGAAGTTTCATGAAGTAATGTGGAACAGAACAATGTAATTGGGTTTTAATACCTGTATTTTGAATTTGCAAAATTAATCTACCCTATCAGCATCAAGCCTTCACTATACCAACACCAAATATAGGTGTAATCTAGTTTTTAATGACAGTAACTAAACATATTGTCAAACTCGCTTCATTGCATTTAGAATGGATCTTCCATGTATGTTGGGCCTGGAGTTGCTGTTGCTTAAAAGACTTTATAATTTTAAGTTGTATCACATAATTGGCTTAATTGAAAAAGTTAAGAGATTCTGATAAACATTTCCCTGTAATCTTAAGGGAAAATGCAAAGCTGCTTCTTCTGTGAAGTGTTCCCATGGGGGTCCCAACATTGATTAAGGCAAACTGTCTCTGCAGGTGTTGGGAAGTAAAGACCTCTGGCTAGATTTAAAGAGCCTCTCAAATTGTTGATACAGAATCATGGCAGGTCTTAAAATAAATGAGGATTCCTGACGAATTTAAGATAAATGCCATTCCTTAATTATTTTCTTTTTGCAACTTTGCTGCTTTTGTTGACGTTAAATAACTCCCTGTGGTAAGAGACTCAGCTGAGTTAAAGCTTTCTGCAGTGGTTCTAGCTCTTAAATGGAAGATCTGCAGATACTGGGTTCAGTAAACTCTGGTGTATTCCGGGAGGGTTGTAACAAATAAGAGGTATAAAGCAGACATGCCTCATGACCCTGTAGAAAGATTAGTGTACAGGGGGAATGGGCATTCTATTACTAAAAACATTCATTGTTCAAGTGAGCAAAGGAGGGACTAAAATAAGTATAGGGCTAGGGAAGATGCTCTGTAAACCGGAACCATCAGTGTGGTCCATGTACTGGAGAGATTTAGATAAAATGCCAGGGTTGGATGGGCAGGTGAAGCAGGCAACGGTGGTTGAAAAAGTCGATAAGTGCGGTGAGATAAGAGAAGCTGTATTACGACTCTCAACAGAACAGGTCATGCTGCTTCTGTTTTAAGCTTTTGCAAATTAATTTTGTTTAAAATAATGCTTTTAGTGAAATCTCTGCTAGTGACACACTGGAGCTGAATTTCATCGTACTTAGTGCTTGCTAATGGTGAAATTTCTCTAAAACTTTCTTCCTCCTTTTGCACTTACAGTCCAGGTTCTTCAGAATCATTTGTCTATTTTTGATGCCCCTGTAGGGATGGGAAGGCTGTGGAAGAGCCACAGGCAGCCTCACAACTGCTACCTGCAAAGGCTACTTCCTAATGAGTGGTGCTACCATGCAGCTCTGGAATAAGGATTTAATGAGACCCCAAAGGAGTCAGAGCAACCAGTTTTCCTTGGAGCACCATTTTAAATTTTTCTTTGGAACAAGCCATGGTATTGCTTAGCAGTTTCTTTTTTTAACTCTATTGTTTATGATTTTGCTTTTAGCTTTTGACAAGTCAATTCTTACTTATTAGTCTTTCAGATAAATTAGATGCATTTGCATTTCTTTCAGAAATATGCTGGCAGTGCTGGCTCCATAATATTCAATATTTCCTCTGTATTTTGTTTTTCCAAAGCCTTTCCAATCTCTAGCATCAAATTACTTGGATAACTTACTCTCTAGATTTGCCTGTTGGATGTTGTCAGAGTTGATTTAACTGTTTCTGTCAAGTGACAAAAATCCCTTCTGAGATCTCTTAAGCTGCCACCATGTCTGCATCAATGGAAGAAATAACAGATACTGGTTTGAATAAAAAAGTAATTAAAAAATAATAAAATTTGTGATCTACTCTGGCATTGGATAAATCTGCTCTTGACTTGATGCTTCCATATATGTTTTACACTCTTGCACTTAACAGAGGTGAGTATAAGTGAACTGGGCGCTCTTAGTATCAAAACAAACTAGAGGTTAGCTATTAGAGAAAGACTAACTTGATGACTTATGTGCAAATGTAATACTTCTGTAGTTTTTTTTTTGTATTTCCTTTTGGATTTTCAAAAGCCTACAATTGTAGCACTTTTTACTTATTTATTTTTAATAGGGCATAGAGAATTTTGTTGTTACCATACAAAGCTAGAATATTTTCATCATGGCACTGGTTCCTTTTAGTCTTAGAGTGGAGACTATGAGAGGCAGAGGCATGATTCAGTGATGTGGAAGGTCACAGCCCACTGTGTAGGTATTCTTCATTGAAACAAAATATATTGAGTAAGTTTTGACAGCCAGTAATTTCATTTTGAGGGAAACAAAAAATGTATATTCCCCCCAAAAGTAGAAGGGGGACACTTGAAGTTGCTGAGAGGTGTTACACAGTAATCAGTGCATCTCATTTTTATGATGCCCTATGGAGATGACTTTAACTAGACAGTTGATCTCATAATTCATCAAGATGAGATTCTAATAATTCTTTCCCTTTGCAAAGAGAGGCTGACCTCTAGCGTCGGTACATCAGTTTTTCTGTGACGTGGTTTGTGATCAGTACAGAGAAGTAAGTTCTATGTCTCTGTAGCTCTCCAAAGTTCCAGGGATTTCTGATAAATTTAGGCTTGGTGATGCTACAAATGCCTCTAGCTCAAACTCAGAGTTTAACTTGAACTGATGAGCTCCATTACTATATATAGAGATAAAAGTTCCACCTATAGGGAACTACTGCTTTTTACACTTGGCTCTGGGTAGTACAAACTAAGGTCACTGAATAAAATTACTGACTCTTGAACCTTTCCTGATCTTTCTATTTCTTTCAGACATTTCTCTCCATCACTTGCTATATTGTATGATATGAAAGTGCATAGGTTTGGGACAGCTAGTTTTATGGAGTTGTTATGTCTGTGTGTTCATTTTGTATGTAACTTGCCTGATGGTTTATTTGGTTTTTGGGTTGTTTTTTTTTCTTTCTTGCTATCCTGTGGTGGTTATCTTCATCAGACAGCTCAGAGAAACTCATGAGAATTTACTTATCTCTGAAAGTAAGTCAAAGAAATGTATAATAAATCTGTTATTTTTTTTTCCTGCTGTGTTCTCCCCACTTTGCAGTTTTGCTTCTTGCTTTTTTGAAATACCTTTGGCTTTTCTTGAAACCAGAGCACTTTCTAATACTAGGAACCTTTCTAATTTTAAAAATATCTTTATATTTCCTTTTATGTGTTCTGTGGGTGTTCCTCTCTTTGATTCTTTACCATCTTTTCCAGCTACAGTAGGTGCTGGAGGTAACTTTTAAGTCCAGTTATTTCCAAACCACCAAAGTGATGATGTGGATCTACCCCTTTGGCTCTGCAAAATGAAAGGGAAGTGAAACTATTCTTTGGTATTGATACTACATTAGTCTCTATTTGTAAGATTTGATGTATTTGAAACATTGCAGTCAAGTGGAAAGGAGCTGGGACCTCTTTTTTTGTACTCTTCCTCACCACTTTCTGAATGTGGATGACCTGAAATATAACCAGGGCTGTCTAAGGAGCTTTGAAGGTGACAGAGATGCTCAACGATGTCATCTGATTTTGAATCCCTGCCTTGGCAGTGAATAACTTTGATGCAGATTACTTTCATGTGCTGGAAAATTGGAATACATATATTATGAATAGTAACTCACTGAGCCTTTGTAATATAATGGATTTTCCTCTGTTACTTCTGATGGGTGTCTAATTTTTGCGTTAATACAGTAACTTCATTTTTATTCTGAAGTGGTTATAGTAAAGCTAAGCTGCAGTGCTGCTCATGATTCTTTTTGGAGCATTTTCAAAGCAATGAGCTTACTCCAGTTACAAACAGTCTCTGAAGGTCTATAAAAAGCCAAATACCATCCTCCAGCTTGTGACAGACGTGACCTTGGTGCCAATGAGAGGGCAGGGAGCCTGTGGTGGGTCTTAGGTACTTGGTCTTAGGTCCTTGAAGGGCTGCAAAGTAAATCAGCAGCACTGGGATTGTGTCAGCAGAGAAAATCACCTTTTGGCTTCCATTCTTCAATGAGAAGGTTGTTGCTCAACAATAAACAGGATAAACATCAAGATTTTTATACTTTGGTGTCTGGTTGGTGTTACATGGCTGTGCATGTGAATGTACATCTTCCTTTGTTAAGAACTGATGTGTTAGTAAACATAAAGATATGTTTATCTGGGTTAAAGCTATAAATCTGAACATTGATAAGTGTCATGGTTTAAAAATGAAATTTTCATATTCAGAAGTAGATCCTAGATTAGCAAAATCTTTCAGAATGGAGCAAAAATAAAGCATTTTAAGTAATTTAAATCTTACAATATTTGCTAGCTGGTAACTGGCATGGTCTATTTTAGATATTAAAATCTATTAACATATAATGCAGGCAGAGGTTGGGATGTATTTTTATGGTTTTATAGCCACATATAAAACTTCTTAATTTTTTTAGCTTCTACCGAAGCCCTTCCCCTGCCCCCCTCTCCCCCAGTCTGAATTGAATCTCTCACTTTCTGCTTTGCCCAGAGCACTAAAGTACAAAATGAAATTAATTTGAGCTTTTCCATGGGTTTGGTTCTTTTTCATTAATTCCCTGTAAGACTTCAAGAAAGCTGACATAGGAGAGTGACCTACTTTAGTATTCCTACTTTAGTATTACCTCTTCCCTACTCCTCTTCCTAGCCCTTCTGGCTATCCTCGCTACTCACGGCAATCATTGCAGCTCTAAAATCATTGGTTTCCGTGGGCTAACATCACAGTGCTTGGGCAGGATTTAATGTTGCAACCTAAACCTGGGGATATTCTGAGATGTCCCTGCTCCAGGCTGGTGTGGCACTGGCATGGCTGTCGGGAGTATCTGGGGCTGTGTCCTGGACTGGTGCTTCGTTATCCAGCTGCTCTTCTGTAGTTGCCCTGAAAACACAAGGCAGGGAATGCCCAAACCTAAGTTCTGAGTTTCAACCAAAAGTCTTTTAATCATTTTCTGTATGTTTGGGGGTTTTTTGCTTTGGTCATTTGGTTTTTTCCTTTAAAAAATAATTGAAAATAACTGTGAATCTGACACAAAACAAGTTTCTACTTTCCTTTATGTGTTCTCTTCAAGCATGTGCATCCGACCTCCAGGGATTTTTGGCTCAAGGCAAAGATGAATTATAATGTTGTGAAAGCACTGTTACAGTGTTTATCATGCGAACTTAACTGAATTGATTGTAGTTGCATGACTTCCTTTGGAAACCAATAATGTTGGTTGCGTATGATAAAACTTGTGCAGAGATTAAATCTGAGAACTGTGTGTGATTGCTCAGTCTGATCCTGAGAGCTGCCTGGGGGTGGGCTGTTCCCTCCTTTTTTAGGTACTTGGGAATTGCTGTACCCCTACCGTAAGCTTTCCTCTCTGCTGGCAGCAGCTACCTGCTGAGCGATCAATACTTATTACTTGATAGAAATGTGAGGGGTTGGTTTTGCTTATTTTCTGGTGTAGAAACACATGAGAATATAAGAAAGCAATACCCCTGATGTTACAAGGGGAGAGGATGCTGCTGCCAGTGCTGTGTGTCTTGCTGTGGAAGCTGTTAGTGCCCCTGGGTGAGCCAGGGATGAGAAAAGTAAGGTTCTTATGGCAAAGGGCCCTGCAATGGTTTTGGGGGGGAGATTAAATTCTGCTGGAGAAACATGGAGTGAGAATGTATCAGAGGAGATCCTCTCTGCGATTGCTTTTTTCTGGGGTGCTTGGCCTGAAATTCAGACACTCTTGATTTACAGAATTGTTAAGCACTTGTAACTGTAATATGAAATACAGATCACATGGAAAAATCAAGTTCAGGCATCTCAGGTTTGGTTCCTTAGAATTTGCTTTTTTGGCCATAATACTTCTGTGCATTGTCTGCAGGCTAATTCCAGAAGGAACTATTTGGTCTGGTTTATGTACTGCAGAACCTCTCATTTTGCCTGGCTGTTCTTTCTCTGAAGAAAGAGGATGCTGTGTGAGCAACACACACAAAATATAAAGCCTGCAGTTGTCATACAACTTCAGAAAACTTACTGTAAAGCTCTTTTAGGAAAAAACAGAGGTAAAATAACATCACATGCAGGCTGGTAGACCTTGGCAAACAGTTTATCATCTAGCCAGTAGCAAAGGTAGAAATAGAAGCTGATGCACTAGAGTGCGACATGTTCACTGGTGGTGGTGTCAGTTTTTCTTCCTCTTCAGATTTATGCAATGCCATTCCCCATATCAAGTACAGATTCAGTATTGCAAATAAAAGGAATGGGTTAGACACGGCTTTAATTAAATCAGTTATGGTCTTGGATACACTATGCGAGCTACAACATGAACGTATTCGAGTGCAATGCAAGCTGCTCTTGTAACAAATGTATTAAGCTTTTTGTGTGATTGCACTTCATGTACTCTGTCTTCCTTTAAAGCTAGTGCATTTTACAAATAAATAAAAGCTGGAGATTGGTGGGAGGTAGGAACTGCAAAAGTCCACTTATCCGTCACCTCTGCTTCTGCTGAGCAATGTATGTCCGCCATCTTGTACATGTGTCTAAAGGTGATACATACATGTACCCTTCTGCTGAGGGTTAAGTCACAGGAAAAAAAGAGGAACATCAGATGATCTGTCAACTTTGTATTTATTGAGAGCATCATTAACAAGTAAGTTCTTGGGGATCATCAAGGGATTCATTTTTATGTTTGGGTTTTTTTTTAACAGGTTAAACCTTACCACCTGAAAGACTACACATACAGCTTACCTGAGACTGGACCAGAACTACTGAATTTGGCTCACTGAAGATGCTGCTGCTGTGGAAACAGTTGTTCCTGGTATCATTTGTTGGCTGTCTTGGAGGTAATAATGTACAATAATCTCTAACTTCAGTTTAGAGCCATGCATATGTCCTCAACATAAAAAAGACATGGAGCTGTTGGAACAAGTCCAGAGGATGGCCATGAGGATGATCAGGGGACTGGAGCATCTCCCATATGAAGGCAGGCTGAGAAAATTGGGGCTGTTCAGCCTGCAGGAGAGAAGGTTGCGTGGAGACCTCATAGCAGCCTTTCAGTATCTGAGGGGGACCTATAGGGATGCTTGGGGGGGGTGGGGGAGGCATGCTCTTCATTAGGGACTGCAGTGACAGGACAAGGGTAATGGGTTCAAACTTAAACAGGAGAGGTTTAGATTGGATATAAGGAAGAAATTCTTTCCTGTGAGGGTGGTGAGGCACTGGAATGGGTTGCCCAGGGAAGTTGTGAGTGCTCCATCCTTGGCGGTGTTCAAGGCCAGGTTGGACAGAGCCTTGGGTGACATGGTTTAGTGTGAGGTGTTCCTGCTTATGGCAGTGGGGTTGGAACTTGATGATCTTAAGTTCCTGTCCAACCCTAACTATTCTATGATTTTCTAAGTCTCCAGATTCCAGATTTGAGCTGCGCTTGAGGAATAAAGTTGTGGAGGGTTTGAAATGTAAATGTTACATAGAGTTTAGAAACCAAGTGTGCAAAGATATCTTACTACAAAATGTTAACATTGAATTGAATTAAAATAACAGGTTTTTTCCAAAGTAACTATGTAGGGATATGCTTTCAAAGCAAGTGAAAAGATATTTGAATACATTAAGTATGTTATTTATAATGCATGCGTTGTAGGTATGCTGATTTAATAGCTGTTATATGTGGTTTTTTTAACTGGAAACTTTGAACTGTCACTAGAACTGGGAAGGATTGCTGCAGCTTTTGTCAAAACTTTGTTTACTCAAAAATGGGTATATTCACAAGGAGTAGCACTGTTTTATTGCTACACCATTTCAGCAGTTCAAAGGTTTGCTTGCCCTACTATGCAGACAATTCTGTGTTTGGAACTTGCACTGCTTTTCAGGTCTTTCCTTTCTTGCTGCATTAGCTCTTCTGAGTAATTGCCTTTACCTTATTGAGGTCAATGCTTAAAGCAGCAGCAGAAGCCCCTTGCTTTCCTTGGTGATCCCTTCGTTCAGCATGTGTTCTGCTTGAGCATCCCTAGTAATGCCAAAGTGTGTGTGAGGGGGAAAGGAAAGGCCCCTGTTCTGCTATCGGAGGCTGGCTCTTTTATTCAGTGCATGTTCGCATTGCCAGGGTTGCAAAGAGCAGGTATAACTGATAGTGCAAATTACTTACATGCATCTCCTCAGAAGGTCCAGCACTACTTTGGGAAGGAGGGTAGTACATGTGAGTGTACTTAAATTGAAATATATAAATCAAATGGTTTATAGTTTGAGTCTGTTTTGAATAGATACGATTTCCTTGCAACAACTCTAACGTAGGGATGGACAGAGATGCTGTGGTTTGCCTGTGCAGTCACCCAGCTGTGATTACTGATACTGCAGCCTGTGCTGTGCCAGCCTCTTCGCTCTCCTTCCTCCTGTAACTGGTGCTTGTGTTCTGGCTTCCCTCAAGAGGATTGAATTCCTGCATGACATGCTCAGAAACACAGTTCCGAGTCATGTAAATGGATTTAGCTTTATATGAAGATTCAGAAAGCCAGGATTTGTCTTTGCCTTAGTAAAAAACTTTGAAAAAAGGGTAGTCACATTGTTAAACCAATCTGTAAAGTGAAAGGCACTAAAATTGTCTCTGTTTCTGTAGAAAAAGAAAATCCTGAGAGACTGAAAAATATCAACTATTTTTCCTGCAGGACTACTTTACAGATTGCTCTTTGAAAGATGTCTTGGCCATTTGTGGTACTGAAACAATCATACAAGGGTTGCACAGAATTATTGGTTGAAATAGAAGGGCTTAGCTTTTCTCTCCTTTAAACTGCTGGGAGCAAAGCTGCCTTTTTAGTACTACTTCTGCATAGATCCTGCCTTGCTGTAGGGTCCATGCTTTGCCTGTGTCAGTCTCGCCCATCCTGCTGCTGTGGCAAAAGCCACACAGTAAGTTGTGACTTTCCTTTGAGCCTGCAAAAATTCCAAAACAGAAAGGGAGAACGTTTCCCTATGGGAGGATTAAAGGTAGTGTTGTTATATTGCACTTCTTGATGCCACTCATGTACTTCTAGCTCTTATCTTGTATCAGCAAATGTGTGTAGCAGCAAATGTCCCAGTCAGGGCTGTGCTTCTCTTTTGGGCTCTATCTGGAAGTACTTGAAGTTGAAAATGTGGTTTTAGTCTTCAAATGAAGTCTTGGAGGAAATAAGTCCACTCTCTGTAATACCTACCACTATAGCTCTGTTATTGTTGGTGAGTTACTTACAAGGCCAGTTAGCCATTCCACATCTGAATTGGCAAAATTCAACATTATAAATGTCAGCAAAATGACAGAATGCAGAATGTATGTATGTGCTTCTGAGTCCCTCATGTGTAACTTGGGATTTCTGCTGACTGTTCAGTAGAGCTGTCATTCAAAAGAGATGCATTATGTTTAATTTAAATCTAGACTAAGCCGAACTTTTTTCAAGTGCTTACTTGATATAATGAAGGCTACTGTAGGGAAAAAGAACCAATGGGTAAGATTAAAACATAAAAAATCATTAGCTAGCTAAAGCTTTTTCTCAGAGTGTAGCCTTGCTGGTGTTGATCTGCTGGGCAGGGGTTTTGTTATATTTAAGTGTTGCAATGTAAATTATAAATAATTTTCATGTGATACTGGTAAATGGCATTATGCATGTTACTTGTAGTAGAGTGAATGATTTCCTTATGTTTTGTGGCTATCTTAGTGTGATCATGTTAGTGTCAGATGAGTATTGATGCTAAAAAGAGGCTCAGTTTTTAATTGGTTAAAAATTTCTTTAAGCTTTTTGGTTAGTAAAAGGTAAGGAAGATAAGCACTAACAATTTTGTCTTGCTGGAGTTTGTAGTGACATTCATACAATTCAATAGTTATTATCCTTTGAATTTTAATATACATCTGAGATACATGTCGTATGAGAAGGAAGGGTGAAAGGCCCAGTGTTCCATTCGTAGATAACATACAGTAAGATGTTCTTTTGAAAAACATCGCTTTACTGAGATTGTATCTTTTTAAATTGCAAAGCATGCAAACCTTCTGGCTTGATGCGTTGAATTTCAGTATTCTCCTTTTCAAAATGGAATAGAATTCTTTGGGTTTTACATGAGACTTGCATCCAGACCCAGCAGGGGAGGCTAACTTTAAAGCACAGGGTCCTCCTTGTCCCTGAGGCAGTGCTGATCTGTTATGAGGAGTAATATGGAGCAGTCTGTAAACATCAGTGTTTGGAGAGTTGTAAACAAATATTTGGAGTGTGAGCTGCAACATGTGCAGACCCACCTCAAAGCTTTGCTCAGATTGATCAGGCCATGGTTTGTGTGGAGAAGCACATAACCTCCTCCTGCAAGGATGGAAGATTTTCACCCATCTGTTGAAGGGCTTTTTTATCCTTTAATATCTTAGATTTTTATGTCATCTCAGTTCTTTTGGGTTAGATTTAAAAGCAACTTAGATGAAAGCAAGTTTTGTTTTTGCTGCCTATGAAGAAGGGAAGTGTAAAGGATGTGGGATGAACACGAAGACTTCTTATGTTCGAATGTATTAAACCAAATGTACCAAATGATTTCCAGAAAAAAAGCCAGTCATAAGTGGTTCTATGCAAATTCCTGGCAGTGTTCAAGGCCAGGTTGGGCAGAGCCTTGGGAGATACGGTTTAGTGTGTGCTGTCCCTGCCCATGACACAGGGGTTGGAACTAGGTGATTTTAAGGTCCTTTCCAGCTCTAACTGTTCTATGATTTTATGAAATGTAGCTGTATAAAGAGACATGGAATGAAAGGGATGATGTTAACTGCAAATTCAGCAATTGGCATCTCTCAAAGCTCAGTATTTTCAGTAGCAAAGTTGGCTGCTTTAGTTAAGGTTTACCTTGACTACGATTGTGTTTGCTAATAAAGAAATGCTTGCTGATTAGCTCATTACTAGTAGAATACTTAATTTCCAATGACCACTGCAGTAACAAGGAAGATGTTGTTAATATTTTGAAGTGCAAATACGTCTTTCAATGTTCATCCTGCTAACTCTTTCTTTGCATCTATTTCATGTCATCTTCCTTCGATTAGGGTACTTTCTAAATGTTAGTTTAGTAACCATGGGGAGTTAGACTGGAGGACCAGCAAGAAGTCAAGGAAAAGTTGTTTTTCACATTGCCAAAAGCCAGATGGCTTGAACAGAGCAGGACTGCTTGGAAGCCTTTAGTGCCCATAATTGATATATATCCCTAACTTAATGTTCTTATATTGCCTTCATTGAGAATGTTGCTTGGAGTTACAGTCAGTACTTGCAAAGACAAGAGTTTGAGCCAGGTGTAATTTGTTGAACAGCCTGAATGGAGCATTTCCAGCTGCCTAACACATCTCACTTGAAGCTCCATGGAAGCTCTCAATCCTGACATACAGATCTTCTGCTATTTGGAGACTGGGCATGTAGTTAATGTTAATATTGCCTGTTTGGTTCAATTGCTTGAACTTTATTAGTGGACCTTTGAAACAGTACGTTTCTAAAATTCACTTGGGAATGTGGTAGGTGAATTTATTTCAAGACATTTTAGTAAAAGCACATTGTAAATATAAAATGGATTAAAGAGTTTTGAGCATTTTATTTTAGCCTATCATTAAGATAGATCAGCAGATATTCTGACACTTGCTATAGAAAACAATTTGTCTTATACTCTGCTTATAAGCAAAAAGACAGTTCTTTTTAAGACCTGTGTGAAGTTCAGTGTTATGAAATAACGTCATAGCTACAGAAATGGAGATGCTGCTGATCTTGGCTTATAAACCTTGACATTCTCTGTCCTTGCAGATAATGTATTTATTTCAAACTAGTTCCCTTATTGCAGTAGCCTATATTGAATTGCTTTCTGTTTATCTAATGTGCATCTTCATAGTTCATCAAAGTTGGGATGTGAGAGTACCTAATGGCAAAAAAAAAGGCCCTTGGGTTTTTGTTTATTGATGTATGCTTAGATCTGCATTACTAATGATCCTACAGTCTTTTTGGCCATTTACCTTGGGGAGCAAAAAGGTGATTACTTAGCATTAAATATATATATATATGTATGGAGTTTCAAAATGTCTACCTTGTTAGGAAAGGAATTTCAAAATGCATACTTCAGTAATACTATGCTTAAATTACTCTGATGAGCAACTTCAAAGATAGAAATGAATAAAACATGCCAAACGCTATGAACAATTGAAGTGCAAAACTAAACCATGATCTTTGGTGAAGTCATGAATTGATTCTGGGTGTGATACTTCTGGTGCTTGCATGGACTTTCACCCCTCCTGACCTGATTTCATTTACTCTTTTGGTGAACTGGGTAGCATTGCCTGCATTTCCAGAATGCGGGAGGGTAAGTGTAGTGCAGACTGGGATGTGCTGCTGTTGCAGAGACTGGTGAGTATGGTGAGCATTGAAGATAATTATGGTAAACACCTATTATATAAGTGTGTCAACTGCTTCTCTGCAGGCTGCACAACAGCTGGCTTTTCTTACCACTCCTGCTAACTTTGGCTTAATTTTCCTGCTACGGCTTATTGCACTGCTCAGCTTGAGTTAAGCAGGAAGCTCCATGGGGAGTGCTGCCTCCAGCAGCCCCGGCTGGCAGGAGGGCTCTGCATTTGCTCACCCAGCCTTTCCCAGCAGCACCTCATGCCTGTGCTTGCATTGCACTAGTTTCTTCTGCTTTCTCCTAATTTTCTCCTGTTTTCAGCTGGTTTATACTGCTAAAACTGACTACTCTTGTTCTCCCTGGAAAGGTATCTTTTTAAAGTTTCTCCTGAGAATTAAGAGGAAAAACAACTTTTGAAGGATGTTAGAAGGGAAAGAGAGCTGTGAATAAAGAGAAAGTTCAAAGAAATGAAGCAACGAGAACTATGTGTGCAAATGCATGAAAAATTTGTTCTTTGGGAGATGAAAGGGCACATCGCAGACAGTGTGACCAGGATGAGATCTGTAGAATCCCTTTTGACTAACTTCCTATGGTAAACTTCTAACTTCTTGTCACCACAAGTACTGTATCCTAACTCCATCTTGACTGCACTTGTATCCAAACAGAGCAAAAGAACCCCAAACAAACATTTTCCCCCAGCCATTACAAGCCTTGGCAAAGCAAAAGCCCCAAACAAAATGAAAGAAGTGCCCCCAAACAAAATGAAAGGAGTGCACCCAAAAATCCACTATTTAAAAGACTGTTGTAGCATACAGGAAGTATTTTGGACATTGAGGCCTACTTCCTATTCTGTCCCTTTACACTGACATTTGCCAACAGGGAGGTTTTCCTTCTAATTCCTTATTTAATAGTCTGTTTGAGTTTAAAACTAGGCCATGTTCTATATATTATTTAATGTAAATTCAGGTGTTTTCACTGTTTTCATCTTCAGTTTTTCTTCCGTTGGTTTTCTCTGCCTAATATAGAAACAGCTCTGTTAAACCCTCAGGCTCAGCAATGTCATGTTTCAGATCCACAGCTCTTCTGTCTTAGTATTAAATTTAGGAGACTAACGAAATGGGAAAGCCTTGATTCTTACTCTTTATTTTCCAAAGAGAATGAAAAGAAACCTTCCATATTTTTACTGATATATTGTTGCTATTAAATCATGCCATTAGGAAAGTAGCATTATCCTTTTCAGAGGAAAATCTTGCCTTTCCACACCTGGAATATCATTTTATAAAGTGGTGGGGGATTTGCTTGAGCATGTGCCAAGGATTTTGGTCAGGTTAGTGTTTTGACCCTGCATCTTCTGTCCTATATTATTTGAAGAGTAAAAAGGGAGTCCTACAGAAAAACAGTGTGATATGGGTCCTCTTTTCTGTGCTACCTTGCATTTATGTGTGCTATCTGTTTAAGAGAGTCTTTCACCTGATACACATGGGTGCATCTGTTACCTTCCTCTTGGTACGTGCTCACATAGTGAGATGCTGTTTCCTAGTGGCTAAGCATCTTTTGAAGGCACAAGAGTGCTTTTTTAAATCAACATTTTGTTGATTTAATGTAGATGAGGAAATAACTCCTGCATTTCTGGTGAGTTCTTGTATTGAAAATAATCCCATGTAGGAGTCATATTTGCAGTCATAAATGTAATTCCTAGTGTAGGCTTGTTGGACGTTGGCAGAATGTCAAGAATGCCTTCCCTTCTGCAAAACAGATATAGCTCTTAGAAACTTGCAGTAATTTTGATTTAGTCTTCAGTTGAGGAGTTTCTGTATGGGTAAGAACCCATTTGTAGGAAAAATAAATAGCTATCATCACTTACCTCTATGACACTGCTCTTGTTAAAATTCTGTTTTCATTAAGAGTTACAGCATTCAGAGAGAGCTAGTCTGTATCTTAATGCATAATGGTTTTGCATATTAATAGTAATATGCTTTTTTGTACTTTACATATGCATAGTCATAACGTTAAAATGTATCTGTGCCAATAGTGACTGTCAGAATTGTTTAGCTTGAATTGCTTGTATATTGCTGACAAGATTCATTACACTGATAGAAAATTCTGTTTGCTTATTGAATTAGTTACAAAATGAGGAACTGATCCTAGAGTCCTGCTTTTCTGTAAATTGTTTAATGTCATGGGTGCTTCATACAGACCTGGTAACAAAATTGTTGCTGTAAATCTGAAAAGGCACCCATTGTAGCTCACCCTTTGTACTTAAACCCAGCATTCTGTGATTCTGTACTGTCAAGCCTAGCTACTCCTCTATTATGGTGAAGAAAAGATATAGCAAAAAGCCTGGTATGTAGGCTTTGGGAGGCAAGAAATTTGCCCTGCTGCAGGCATCTTTGCCTCTAAACTGATAGATGGTGGTAGCTTACTGGAGAGACCCAGTTTTACCTTTTGTTATGAACCAGTGTAAATCTTTCCTCTGCCTTTCTGCAGCTTGTGTAGTAGTCTTGTATACTTTCGTGTATGCCTTAGCATTGCGAGTTTTCTGTTTTCAGCCTACCAATGGAGCATATTGGTTTTGAAAAAGAAAAGAAAAAAAAAAGCCTTTTTAAGGCTTATTTTCATTCCTTGTCAGTATGGCAATAAGGTGAGTGGTGGAGAAGGATGCTAATCTGTGCACTTGAAATTAAGTGAGGGAATAAATGTGTCTTGCTCATAGAATCATAAAATGGGTTGGGTTGAGGGGCCTTAAAGCTCATCTTTTTCCAACTTTTCACCTTCCACCAGACCAGCTGTGGTCATGAGCCCAAGGGTTTTTTTTGTTGTTAGCTATATATAAACCCAGTGCAGTCCAAGTTTGTGAAAATGCTGTCATTGATGTAATGGACTCTTTCCAAGTTTGGAGGATTTACAGGAGTCTGTGTTTTTATGGTGAGCATACCCCTATCAGTAAAAATACTTAAATCTGTAAGTGTGGAACTTGCTGTGATATTAAAACTCTTTTTGAGGACACCTTAAGTACCTCTGAAGAGTTTCCTCAGTTTCTCCTTTGTCTTCCAAACTGAAGAAAATCTCTTGAAAAGCAGCTATGTCTTGCTACAGATACTGTTTAACCTTAGAGCTGAATCCTCACCTCTAGGCAACTAATGCTCCATTGCCATACACAAATAGTGTCTTTATCTTCATTAATTAAACTTAATGCAAATTTTATGACATTTGAATGGAGACATTTGGGATAGTGACAGTTCTGATTTTTACGTAAATTACAGAGAATAAATTTTGAAGTGCTTTGTCTTGCAATAAAATTTTGTTACTGCAAATATTACTAAGCATGAAGGCTGTACATCTGTACTTATACAGTGCTTCTGCCTAGTGCAGTTTAAAGTGCAATACAATATAGCAAGTAATTCCAATATATTTATTGGAAAGCTTATAGAGCTTGGTTGCACTAAATAGTAACCTCTAACAGAATACTTAAATCTATACCCTAAGTATATATTAAGTAAGACTGGTGATAACTCCAGTGCCTTAGGAATTATATTTGCTGAATATCTTGTTGGATCATTGCCTGGTATTTAGTGTACAGCTACTTACTTGTAAGGCTTCAGTTTACTGTTCCAGAGACCTTAGCAATGTAGCGTACTGCATGTGGCGAAGGTAGGACAGGAGCTTCTTTACAGATGCTGTTTGGGTGAGCATGGTCCAACACTGGAATTCCTGAGCTTCAGAAAAAGTGAGGTCTTGGAAGTTGTTGCTGGCTTCCACCCCAACTGCCTGTCTTGTGCTGGTTTGTGTAATGAAATGAAGATGAAGCTTTCACATGTTATCTGAGTAGGCTTCTTCTACCTTCTGATGGCAAACTAGACAGAAGTATCCCAGGCTTGCTTATCTGCCATCTTAATTGATTAAACGAATAATTTGGCAGGTGTTCAGGTAAACAATAGAACTAAGAATAAGCAGTTAGTGTATTTTATAAAGCCTTACAGAAGAAACTGAACTTATTTTGTTGTTCTTAGTGATAACGTTCAAAACAAATGCTTTAGATTTTTAATTTCTGGTAATTTTAAATAAGCAGCTGCTAGTCTCTTGGACAAAAGCTTTATTTTTGCTGTAATTAACCTTTCAGTTTCTTGTCCAATAACAGATGGGGTAATATTAGCCTTTAACATTTCCAGTACATAGTGTACATATCAGTGATGAGATTTCAGGGATTAGAACACAATTTTCACACTGGGTTTTCAATAAAACACACAAGGTTGTAAAGCAAAACCTGAAGCTCAACCATGTTGCTATACAAGTTCAAAAACCTAAGCAAATAAAAGCTCATTTATATTCTTGTCTGATTATCACTATCAGAACTTATTGATGCTAAAATGAGCCAGATTTCCATAACTATAAACAGAATATTAAAAAATAGCTGTCTAATGTAGCATGATTTTTTTTATGTTGTGGATGGAAAAAAAATAGTTACAACTTTCTTGTTGACTTTTTAGGAGTCTTAAAAGTCAAAAGTATTTCATGTCTTTTGTCTGGAAAGTAAACTTTCTTCTAGGTAAGTGCTGCTGGCTCTCTTGGAAGAAAAGCAGAAGATGATATAGAGCTAAATACGTTTGTGCTTGACTATCCTTTGCTATTGTATAGTCGATGGTTAGACATTTCGGAACTGAGAAGTCTGTGGAGTAACATTTGAACATAGAAATCACTTTATTTTAACCAGCCACTACAAGTATTTGTCGTGTTTTAATCCAGCTGAGGGGAAGAGAAGGTGTTAGTGAAGTAGGGAAGGTGTGGGGTAACTTTATGCATGATACATGAAGTAAGGAACTCACTGTACTGAAGCTTACTGGATGTTACCCTGTGCTGTAAAATGTGAAACCTGGAACAGCTTCATGCAACGGGTGTGGGTTTTAAGGAGACCTGGGTTCCAATTGTAATGGCTGTAACCTTGTGCCAGGTAGCTTGTTTCCATTCAGGTTGCCAGGAATAAACATATTGACATTTAACAAGTTTTTGTGCAGTCACAAGGACCTGTGTGAAGAGTCACAAAACTGAGACTTACTGTGGTGGTCTAAATGTACATCAAGGTTCGCTCCTGTCTCTAAAGTGACATTTAGTCAAGAAGTACAAAGTGTGAGGAATTGGTGGATTAGCATTACTTTTGTTTAGCAGGGGCAGTGGGGTATGTCAGGAGCTTCTTTGGCTCCATGACTCCCATGCCACTCCTCCACCATCATAGACTGGAGAGGCTTGAAATACCACCTTGTCCCCAGCACACCATGAATCTTGCCTTACACGTAAGCACTTTGTAAAATAATTTACTGCATCTTAAATTATGGCTTTTGCAATCATTCATATTGCAAGAGCTAGGACAACTCATCTGTTCTCAGTGTTAGAACAACTCTGCACTTGCCATGCTTACCATGTTTGAGCTCTTATTGAAGCATTTCGTACTCTTAAGAAAGGATCTTACTTTGAATATGGGCCTTTCAACTCAAACTGTTCTATGGACCAGCGGGAAGTTGTGAATGCTCCATCACTGGTGGTGTTCAAGGTCAGGTTGGACAGAGCCTTGGGTGACACGGTTTAGTGGGAGGTGTCCCTGCCCATGGCAGGGAGTTGGAACTTGATGATCTTAAGGTCCTTTCCAACCCTAAGTATTCTATGATTCTATGACCTTGGGGTGCTCTGCAGCAAGAGGCAAAAGACTGCAACGAAATTGTAGTGTCAGTTTGCCTTTGGTGGTGATTGTGCAAAGAGAACTTCACAGTGTTTTAAACATGCATTAAAAGCATCATAATTTGCATAGTCCAGGGTAATTAGTGTATATTTTATCCTGGTTCCTCATACAACTATTTACAACTCTGAAAGCTATATAGAAAATTCCCAGGTAGTTCAGCATTAGGTACAGGTAAGGATTCTCCCATACTTCAGAGGTGGCAGACGAAGGTGTTGCTATTGGTGAACAACTGAATGGCAAATTTTTTTTTATATGGAAGATAATGGGCAAATTATGACACTATCAGCCTTAGTACCAAACACAGGATTTGACTCACACTGATGTGAATATACTCCAACATAAATCTCACAGTGGCATCTTAAATCTGCTCCTTGGTCATTTTTAGGAAACCTTCACATAGCTTGGAAGAGCTGAAGTGCAACTGAAAACTGATCTTTTAAAGCTCTGCTGTATGTTTGAGACATTTTTAGCTAGTTCATTGGAGATTATTTTCTGGTTTTTATGTTGCCAGAGATCATCCATTGGTAGAGACTTTATAAATTGGGTCTTTGAAGTTTTCATCACATTTCTCATTTTTAAGTTTCAGTGTGTAGGGAGATCATATGTTATTTAATGAGTCAAGGCAGCTATGGGGATGTGTAATGGAAGGAAATACATTTTCCCTATGCTTTTCAAAATGCCAAAAAACATCCTGTATCAACAGCTTAAAAATGAAACAAATTCATTCCTTCCTGCAATGTTCTGTGCTAGCTGGGAAGTGAATCCAGCAGCCTCTGATAAGAGACAGTGGGTTTTGAGATAAACTACTGACATAAATTGTGCCTTTATTTTTTTTATTGTTTTTTTTTTTGGGGGGGAGGGATGTGAGGAAGAATGTGACAGCTCTTTCTGCCCTCAGAATTTGCAAGAANGGCACAATATATGTCAGTAGTTTATTTTTTTTATTGTTTTTTTTTGGGGGGGAGGGATGTGAGGAAGAATGTGACAGCTCTTTCTGCCCTCAGAATTTGCAAGAATTGTCTCTGATTACAGCTGTGGGGGTGAATATCCAAATTTATTTACTAGCCCATATAAAATTTTCTTTCAGACCATGCACTGAAAGGAAAATTACAGGGCTTAAATCTATTTTTAATATATATTTTACATATACAATCAAAAGATTAATCCCAAATTCCAAATCTACATCCATAGTATTGATGGAAAGTGGGTATATTTCAGCTTTTTAAAGTTTGAGTGAGTGCCAGTAGTGGACAGCATACTGGAAACTCCTGATTTGTTTTGTGAAGTTTCTTGACTCTTAACATGAATTGTGGTATTCTGTAAATTAGTACTGAGGAGAACATAAAATTATGTAAAAGCAAAGAGTAAATGAGGGAGGAAAAAACCGATATTGCATAACCTCATCGTTTGGCTTGACTGCTTCAATTCCATTGGAGTTTGCTCCAGGACTCATCCTTTTATGTTGGATTAAGTAACAGTTTTTGTCTTATTTCCATAGCAACCTTATCTCTCTCTCTCTCTCTTTATTTTTTTCTTTCATTTTTTCACTTTTGATGTAAATCTGCTTGTCTCTTACTGTCTTTCAAAGCTTGTGCATGAATAGCTTGTGAGGGAGGGGAGTGTGTGGTGAGGAGGGAACAGAGACTTTCTGGCACAGGAAATAAGGGATAGAATGTTTTGGAGAGAGAGATATATCTCTATACAAATCTTTTTAACAGAGTGATTTTTATTGCATCATTTTTCAGTGTAGTTTTACATGAAGACTAAAACTTACTCCGTTTTAGTAGGCTGTCTGGGCAAAATTCTTTCAGGAAGTCAAAGGCCAACCTCCAAACCCAGCCAAAAACGCAGATTTAATGACCTGCAACTTTATGGCTTATGTAACAAAAGAAAACTGCCACTTTCAGTGAAGAAAAGTCTTAGCAGGCTGTGATTTTGCTCTTCATGTAATTTGTAAGACATTTGGGTGCAAGCAGAGATTTACCTGGATGCTGTGTTGACCCCAGGTTTATGCCCAGCCCTTCTGCCTATCGGTCCGTAACTGGCTGTCCAAAGCTTCATAGTTGGGAACGTGGTGGCCTGGGACAGATCTTTGAATCCTCCTTATCACATAAGGTGAGAGTGTAAAACCAGTGTGTACAAAAGCGTTCACATCCTCTGTTAGATACATCCACTTGCCATTGTAAGACACTCAGTGAGGTTGAAAAGAAGTAGCTGTTGCTTCGTCTGTGTACATCTCTTTCTCATATTACATATTTCAGTTGATTGGACTTGCTTAATATAAGTGTCTGAACTGAAGTGCAATAGAAGATAGTTATGTACATTGATCTGAATCAAAATGTCTTCTTCTATAACTGTAATGGAAATACTTTTAGCTCTCTGCTACCTCAGTTCTAGCAGTGACAGCTTACTGTGAACCAGAGATGCAGCCCAGTTGCATCAGCGTTAGTACTGACACAGAGAAGGAAGGGTCTTCTGGAGCTCCAGTTTTGCATGCAGCTTGATGTTTGCCTGATTTTGCTTGTCCACCACCTTTTATTAATTCCTGTCAGAGTTCTGCTGAGAGCCGCTTTGCTACCAAACTTCCTGTGTGCATTTAAAACTGTGTTATTGCCAGTGGGTGAGGAATGGGCTGTTTATTACTCCATTCATGTTCCATCCTTGTAATCCATCTTGTTCATTTTTCTAAAGTATCTACATTTTGGCAATAATTATTTGTGACTTAATAATTCTGCTTAGATTTTCTTCAGAGAGAAATACTTTTAAAACCTAACAGCTGTTTTTCAGTCACACAGTATCTATAAAGACTATGGTCCATTCTGGTTTTAGATATTTAGAGTTTATGCCTGAATTGTGAAATCTTTTTAACGGGAGCCTTTTGAAGTGCTTAGAATTTCTATAAGTAACTAATAATTTTGGCATTTCTTGCATGCTGCCATGTCCAGTAAAGCCCTAAACAAAATGGTTTTGTTTTAATTCAGGCTTTATTTTCTTTCTCATAATTGGCCTAACGGGGTCTTATTAGCTCATTTAGCATTCTACAGGTAATGCTAAGATAATGCTTAAACACATATATATTACGTTAACACTTCATTGAGGGCCTGATCTAAAGCCCATTGGCATTGATAGGAATGTTCGGTAGGAATTTGAAGCTTTTATCTTTCAACTGTAGCTTTACAACTTAGAAAATCCAACATAAAAAACATTTCAGTTAACATAAACACATCTGTGTTATCTGTGTCATACTTCAATCTTCATGGTTAAAACTATTGGGTTTGGGGCCTCCTCAAACTGAATAAATATTTAAAATAGTAATTCTGGATGCATATTGTAGCAACAAGGTCTGATATAGGAAGAATAGTGTTGATAAAAGATGTATAACAGGCACAGTTGCCTTGTGATGTAATGAATAACACTAGCACTCAATGAATATATAAATATATAGTAAACTTTGAGTGTAAGTAACCCATAGCTGCAATACAATAAATGTCAGACTTAGGAGGGATTGAGAATAGCTATTTAAATGTCTTCACTGTGTATTCTATGGCTTTAAATATACTTTTTCAGGGCTCCAGTTTGCTCCCAGCTGCCTACCTTGCTCCTGATGTTTACTGTCAAAATAGCTACTTGTTAAGCAAAGCAGGTACCTTAATACCAAAGCAATGGAACTAGCAGAACTCCTATTAAGACTGCATTGCTTCTGTCTTTATCTGTGTATTGATAATATATTTATGTAAGTGTTCTAGTAGAACATGGTAGCAAGCGGTGACAGAGAGCACAGGCTGTGAATTGTGAGGAGTCTCATTTAATAAACAAGGAAATTCTCGTTGCTTGCAAGAAGAGGTGCAATACCTGTTCTTTGTTTTCCTGTTATTGCCTCTCAGCCCTGTGCAGTGAGAGATCTTCTGTCTTCTTTTTTTTTTTTCCTTAATGAAACTATATATTTTCAGCCCATGGCTGCTTATTAAATTGTAGCTTGTGATACACTTTTGAGGTTTACATCACCCTATGTGGAGCAACTTGGCTTAGGCTGGAGATCAATCTGCACACAGGGCATCTGTCACTTAATGATTCTGCTTAGATTCCAACAACACAATTTGAGGTCCCACTGTGTTTTGGGGGTTTTCTCCTTATGTACGTGCGTCAGTACTTGTTCTTACAAACAGCATAGCAGAACAGATAGGTGTTTTTGGGCAGTTGTTTTTCTTCACTCCCGTGGTTTCTGTTGTTGAGTGGGCTGATGCTGAGTGTATTAATCTGTGCAGTTGTTTGCTCAGGTGTAATCCCTTGTTCAGCCACATTTATACATCCACTGAAGGATGTGCACATTGGTACATCATGACACATTAAAGGTTTACTGCCGCCTGCCACAGCCGTCATCTCTTTGACCCTTCAGTAAACTAACAGTCTTCTACATAATTTTGCTTTCATTCAAGTGTAATGCCGTTACTGTGGAGGCACACAGAAAGCAGTTCTCTAAAGAACTTGTCCCGTTCCCTCCTCTTCCGAGGAGGTTAATGTGCTCAAATGATCCCTGCATTTTCTTTTTTTCTCTCTCACTGCAAGAGCGAAGGCATTCTGGATAATCTGCACTAGCTTTAGGGGAGTGGAAGGATGCACTCAGCAGTTAAGTGGAAGCCCTCTTTACCACTTGAATTTTAAATGCCTTCATTTGTTTGTTTCTTTTTCCCTCCCCCCCATTTGTTTCCACTTTTATTTTTGTAGCTTTTTATTAAAAGGTTATGCAAATATCTGTGTAATATCACTTACCATGGAAATAAGAAATGCAAATCTCTTTAGTGAAAATCAGCTAAACCACTTTTAAATATTAATAGTGTATAAGAATAACTGAAGACTTCAGTATAATCAGTGTTTTGTCCGTAAACATTTGTCATTTACAGGTGGTACCATTTCAAAAAGCAAACACAGGCACATATCCTCTCAACTTTATATTAGTGTTTGCATTATATTAGCACTTTGCAGGCAATGTGGGTTTCCTTGTGATCTTGCAGAGCTGACAGAAAGATCTTGTAGATGATGGGCTGTTTACAGACGTCTATTCAAAACCTGGCATGTCAGGCAGCAGCTGTCATGTCAGTTAGTACCGTTTCTTTTTATGAACTTATGGTCGTAACATCAAATGATTTGTATTTTCCTCATGCTTTTATATTGATTGCTTCTCTGTATGTACTGCTATTTTACCCGGTAATGAAGTTAAGCAATCAAATGGGTTGGTGATTTTTATTGGGTTTCTTGGTTTAGAGACTGGATCTACACTGCCACAGCTTCTCATCAGATCTCTGAACTCTGGTTGGTGATTTGCTAGTAGGCTTCCTCACTGGTTCCCCAAGTACCAAAGAGGTATGATGCTTTTAATTATTAATGATCTGATACTAGGTGCTATGTTTTGCATTTCCTTATCAATTGTTCACACTCCTTTAAGTGCAGCTGGTTTTGAACCTCTGATTTCTTTCCAGTTTTATTTCATATTGTTTTCAGAAGAATTTTTTTTTTGAATGTTCAATTTTTTTGGTTAGCAGAATCTAGCATTTTTCTCCTTAGGATTTCATAACTTCAGCTCTTAATAATATATGCTATGCTCTTATTTACCCTTTCTCTATAACTGTTTTTCACTTCCATTTAAAAGTAACTGTAGCTTCTGTTTAAGCCATTGCTGTCTTATCCATTTTGTACTTTCTCTTAGCTTTTCCGATGGGGTTTTAATGGAATTACTATCTAGTTTCTTTTAAAACCCTGTTTGCCTGATAATAAATTCTCTTTTACTGAAAAAAAAAATTGTCTAGAGATTCCAATTTTGAGCTTTATGTCTAAACTGGGACCTAAACATACTTCCAGACTCCAATATTTACTGACTATGGCAAGGGTAAAATCAATTTCTCGCATCCCAGTGTCTGGGAGAAGATGATGTTGGTCTAGGAGGCTGGAAAAAGGCTGCTATGAGTCCCAACTGTTTTCAGCTGAAAGCCAGATGCTTAGCCATACTGTGGTACATGTCTGCCACACACACTGAATTGCATTGATTTGTCACTATACAAGGTGTCCAAGTGATCATTAGAGTGAATTCTTACCACAGATCCTTGCTTTATGTAATGAATTTAATTTATTCCCAGTCAGGCTTGCAAGGGTCTCCAGTTCTACCTTCAGACAACACAGTATCAGATACCAGTTCATTCTGAGCAAGATCGAATGTGATTTTATTATCCATTCACCCTCTGCTTAATTGTGTAATGACTGTTTGCTTTTATAAACCAAAGCATGGGATTATTTATCTGCATGGGGATTATACTGCATTGGGTTGGTTGGTTTGTTTGCTTGCTGCCTTTTTTTTTTTTCCCCTTAAATGTGTGTCTCTATTGTATCTGGATCAAAACAATGATTAATATTGGAAGAGAGGTTTTGTACCTGGCACATGTACTGAAAAGGCCATTCTGACTTTTACAGAGGATATGAGGGGCCAAAGTAAATGTATGCAGAGCTAATGAAATTTTGTCTTAATTGTAGACTTTGTCTGACAGGTGTGTTTGTGTAGTTGGGTAAGAGTGGTTCTTCACTAGGATAAAAGGTAGTGCTTACAGTACTTCAGGTTTGAGAAAATAAGCTATGCTATAGGTATTCATGTCTTTGTGAGGTGAAAGATCAGAAGAAACTATTATCTGTTTTGACCTGCATATTGCAGTACAGTTTTACTCCATAACCCTTGTATGAAGCCTGTATCCAGTATGTACTAATTTAACAGCTGCTTTTGAACTGTCTGGATTTTTAATGCTAACTTGAGTTTATCTGTCTTCAGCCTTTGGGTTTGTCTTACCTAAGAAATGATACCAAGGGAAACCCCTCTGAAAATGCAGTAGGCAGGTGAAGAGGCAACATGCTGCTGATGGCCTCTGCAAAGCCAGCACTGGCATGCAGGTCCTGGTGGTGTTTACTCCTCCAGGGTGCCTTCACTCTAAATGATTTCTTTTATTGACTGCTGTGAGTGTGTTGATGGGAAGGTACAAGTGTAAGCAAGTTGCTTACAGTGAAATCATTTCAGCATCTGTAAGTAGGGCTGCTGCAGTGAGTCTTGCTGTGCGTGTTGGAGCAACTGCTAGCTGCTGCTGCTCATTGTTCCTTTAAACATCCTACCAGGAGCACGTAGCCACTCCTTAGCAAGAGCTGCCATGCACCCTGCCTGCTGTAGCTTGCCATACATGCAGAATAGTTTGACACCTTCTGCTGAATATCCAGACTTGAGAACTAATTAAATATACTCAGCAGCACTTGAGGAAAGAAGAGGTTTCCAGATAAGACAAGAAAGTGATTGCTGTAATAGCGGGAAACTCTGGTACAAATCAGCAACTCCCTGTTCTGAGCAGCTCCAAAATGAGCCCAGATGGCCTTTAGGCTACTTTGGTTGAATTGACTTTTAGTATTTGCTATTTACAAAACACCTCCATCAGTTTCTGCTTCCTGAAGCTTCCCAGCTTCACTGCAGCATCTTTTTCCCTATGTACCTTACATACAGGTAAGAAAATCCCTTTCTACGTCGTCTTCTCCATTTGAAGTCTTACCACGAGGGTATGTCCAAACTCTGGATTGCTCCCCTTACAACAAATTGTTGCTATTTCTCTGTAACATTCACCTAATGGAATCTGGCACTGCTACTGAGATCAGAAGATCTGTCTTGTGTTCAGATACCCAGCAGCAAAACCTATGAAATCCATCTGGATGAAAAGTAAAAGGAGGAGATAGAAGAGTTTAATTGATTGTAACTAATATAATGATCACAAATGAGGGATAGGTAGAGTGACCTTTACAAGACTGAGCATAAAAGAATGTTAAGAAAAATTGAGGAATGTGCTGAGCCTAAGTTTTGGTAGGAGTTGAGGAAACTGGAACTGGTGGAGAACAGCATTTGAAGGGAATCTATTGGGGAGAGGGGACAGGATGGAGGTGTTGTGGTTCCTACATGTTTCTGCCATTCCTCACATCTCAAGTGAAAACATCCTAGACCCTATGTGACTGGAGCTTCCTAAACCAGGTGGATCCAGGGTTCTGGGGTTCTGGGTAGCTGCTTCATGGAGACCTGCGTTGAAACATTCCTGGTAGCTTCTCTCCTAATGGCAGGACAAATGCCGCCCAGTGCCTTTCCCAGCTGCAGCATGTCCCCAGCCAAGAGGGACCAACCCATGTTCCTATCTAAGCCATCAGTGCTGAAAGCTTACCGCTTGGAGGTATTTGGGTAGGGTTTTTTTTGGCTGGCATTTATGAGCTGACGCAACCTTGATTCTGGCATTTTCTAGTGGTAAATAATTGAGTTTGCAACCTCGCTATGTTGTTTTAACTTTATTAGGGACTATTGAGCAATATGTTTGCACAAGAATACCAAATTAGATTATGCAGTGGTTTTTAGCTTTTCATTCAGTTTTTTAAAAGCTTGTGCTTGTGCATGAGGTGGAGATATGGCTTCATCGAAAGCTTAGGCATTTGGCTTTCGTCTTCAGCATTCAAGAAATTATTCTGCCACTTGGACTGCACAGTGTCCTGTCTCCTGAAGGGAATTTTATCTTTCATTTTTGCATATTTATGTGAACCTGGCAAATTTTTATTGTTTTAAACAACTCTGCTGTCAGCATCACAATGGTGTGGGGTTTGTTTAATTTTTTTCCTGCCTTATCTACAGCAGAAAATACCAGTTTTGCTTGTCAGCTGCAAATGACATTGTGGTAACAAATGCATTTCACTGCGTCCCTGTCCCCTGGAGTCTGTAAGGAAAGCAACTTCAGACCATCTGCTTTAGCCATTCCTGGCTATGGTGAAGGAAATGAACAGAATATATTCTGGTTTGCTTTGATGTGCTCCTGAACATCCATTAAGCTACAACTTTAGTGTGGCTGTACGGTGCCTGGATAAGAAATAGATCATTTTTCTTATCTATCCTGTCCTCCTGAGCCTGTTAATGTAGTCTAATCCTACCTAGTAACCCAAGAGATTTATAGTCATAAATGTTTGCAGCAATTTCCCAGGATCTGTTTTATGCTGTGGCAACGTCTTTGTTACATACTGCTGCAGTGGAGCACCCAAGGAAGAGTGTATTATATCCTTGTGCAGAAATATTAGATTTGAACATCACAGAAGCAATTAATGTCAGCATTATGTGCTATATTCAGGATGCTAAGACTGAATTATTTTATTTGTCAAATGTGAAAATTCACTTACCTCTTTCATAAAATTGTGATGGGAATGCTTAATACAGTAAAATAACTGTTCTTCCTGTATGTGAACCGGGCAAATGTGCTCCCATGAAAATGTATTACTTCTGCATCTGCATTTTTCATCTCCCAGGAACTCAGATAATAAGGTGAAAAGTTTTAATTTGCTCAGAGTTCCTCTGTAAATATTGTTCTCGATACAGTATTAATTTCTGTCCTTGCATTCTATCCTCTCCATGGCTTACTTCAAGGAGGTTGTTGGAATTACCTATGTAGATCTAGTTGTCTTCTCTAAGATCCCTTGTATTTGTTTTATTAAACTAAAGGGGTGTGATGTACCTGATAAACCCCCTGTGAGAAACAATATACTGGACAACTCTTAATATAAAACCAGATCTGTTGGTGTTAGCTTTTCAGGATGCCCAACTTGCCAAGTTAAAAATACCTGGAGGTAGATATAAAACCCAGCAGATTCTGGAAAAGAAAATGGCACAGGTGATGTTGGCAGGGCAGGTCATAGGTTAAGGTTTGCTCTCGTCTACGCAAATGACTCTGGTATTGGACATGCCTGGTGGCTGAAAGCTTTGGAGAGGCTGGTCCTCAAAGAGATGGTCTGCTTCCAGGCTATAAAAACTGGAAGTTCATTGTGGAGAGCTGGAGCACCTCCCTAAAGGTGGTATAGTTTCCTCCAGGGGTTGTTTTTAATTAGCTGTGTTAGGGATAAGGGCACTCATGTTTGCAACTGTATATAAACTTGTGCATTTCATATTATTTTGTTTAACCTAGTTAGGACACATTTTGATGGGAATTACAAACATTGTGAAGGTCTGTGCATATTGGGGTTTTATGCTGACTAACAAACTAGTGTATTTTTAGGTGTGAAGTAGCAGCTGTGGTAAGACATCTGTTGATAGGACACTTAGTCATCTGCTGTATCTGTTATTTGTCATCATTACATCTGTTATAGTCCACATGGCCCTGATCAAAGCAGTGGGGCATTTTGCCAGGTGCTCCATACAAAGTGAGATGGGGAAAATGACAGATTTTGGTTACCCATATCCTGACAACACTTTATGGTGACAACCCAGCAATAATCTGCAATACCTATGGGAGAATTCATCCATTTCTTTAAGGAAGGTGGCTGTCTTTGGAAAGGTAAAGGAGTGAAGTAAGCAGGCGTGAAGCAGCAGGACAAAATAGTCCTGTTGTTGTCAGCGTGTTCCCAATGCTTCAAAACGGAACTGTTACAGGACGGATTTCATTGATTTATTTATTTATAGAGGGAAGTCTTCTTGGAAGCACTGCCACTTATTTAATAACTAAACAGACCTTTAGGTAATTAGACCTAGATCTGGCAAAGCATTTAGCCATAAGTTTACCTATTAAAACGTGAATAACCTGGTGTTCTTTAGCACTGAACCTGCTTTGTGGTCAGGACTGGTTAGTAATGGACGTGCTTTGTAGCCTGTCGGGATATTCTTAGGGTTTGCTTTAGGCAAGTGTTAGGGGGGAAGGAATTTATGTTGCATTCGATAACTCGGCTGTGGTATAATTTCCTTGAGCAAACATCCTTCTCTCCCGAGATATTTCTCAAATTGCTTGAACTGCTTTGTTCAATGCTGTGTTTGCCTGGAGTCGTGTCAATTCCCAGATAGTATGAATTTATGGAAGGCATATTTTTGGAAATACCTATTGGAGAACTTTTTTCTTTCGAAATACTCATTTCCTGTGTAACACCAATTTTTTTCCAGTTCTCTTCAGGTCATTTTTGCCAGTGCAAAGGAGGTTTAAAAAAAGAATTCCTTGTTCATCAGATGTTGACTCAACTTTCATGCTGTTCATGTTCCTTTACTGCTTTTCTTCTCTGCTCTCTCTGGTCTCTTCCTTCAATTCCACGCAGCCCACAAAAGCACTCTGATACATCTGTGCCAGTTTCTTGTCAGCTTTTCCTATTTGTTTTTATGCAACACAGGCTTTGTTGTGTGACTTTCAAGTGATTCCTGTTTAATTGGTGTAAGACTGTTTATTTCTTTCCTGGTGTTCTTTTCCTTGCTGCACCCCAAGTGATTTAAGGGGAGGGGAAGAGTTTAAAAGTGTTGCAGGTTCTTGGTGCTGTTCCCTGTAAGTGGCTCCTGCAGCCCTAAGCCCTGAGCAATTCACTTGTTAGATTTCTGCTTTTCATGCAATGGAAATAGCCTGCAGGGTCTCTTCCTTCACCTGCATTCTCTATGTGGAAGTTTGTTGCATTTTATTGACAATATTTCTATGTATGGGCTTTGCTGAATGAGATTAGTATTGTGTGAGCAGAGACCATTGTGAGAGCAGTATTTCAAACTAAAAACTTGGTTGCCTTAGTGGGTTGTGAATAAAACATGCCTTCAGGGTGGGAAGTGGTTTCTGCTTGCCCTGTCCTGGAGCTTTTGGGGCTTACAGTGCCTCTGACACCCTTGGCCCTAGGCACAGGGCAGTGCTGCTGGCCGTGGGCTGCAGAAGTATGTTCCCCTTTCCACAATGGGGTTTTAAAAATACGCTGCACTCTGTGTGTGTGTAACCTGCTGTACTGTTGCCTTCATACAGATAAATGTCATACCATAAAATGGAAGTTCAGCAGTGTGTCACAGCATTAAGAGATTTTGTAGAGGTTGCTGTGAAATGATACGATTTCACTGCAACACCAGCCTGACAAAAATGAAACTGTGGAGATGGTTCCCCAGTAGCCAGTGAATCTCTTCTCGAGTGACAAATCGCCCTCATTCCTTGTGTGTTTTAAGTAATGTTCACTTCTGCACTGTTGATATTTTGCTCCTCTCTACCTCCAGCAATTGATGATTACAGAGATAACTTTTGGTCTTATCCCTCCCTCCCAACCCAGCATGATGCCCCTGGGCTTGATCTGAAGCTTCGTGTGAGCTCTGCACTTTCTCCTTTCTCACATGCAATGTGTTGGGGTTAACAGGCCATGTATTCCAACTATTCTGTTGAGGGGATACATGAATGCTCCATCCCTGGCAGTGTTAAAGGCCAGGTTGAACAGAGCCTTGCGTGGCATGGCTCAGTGTGAGATGTCCCTGCCTATGGCAGGGGGGTTGTAACTAGATGATCTTAAGGTCCTTTCCAACATGATTCTATGTATTTTTAGGAAAATTATAATTATGCCAAGTATCCGTTCAGTTTCTGGTATTTGTCTAAAGTAGTATAAAAATAAATAGTCATGGAATTGCTTCTGTATAGCTAATCTGGGGAGGTAGAACGGTGGGGAAGAAGATTTTATGCATACATGCAATTTAGGTGGTGGTGAAGAAACAAATTTGTCTTACTCTATTTTCTCCAGAAGTTGTCATTACCAAGGTAGCTATTACAGCACACTGAGGCTGTTATGTTTTCTTAAGAGCTGAGAGACTGGTATTTAAATTCTTTTTAATAATGTGACTTTTACCAGGGTGAGCGGGTTGTGAATTAGTACTTCATTATGGGCTGACATCAAACTAAGTCCCTACATCAGAATTGCCTATTCAGGAAAACAGTTAAGAGTTGGTTGTCTGACTCATTTAGGTACTTGAACATCCTACCAGTGTGGAAATATACATAAAATACGTTTAACAAGTTTGGCTGCTTTTAATAATAATGAGTCTAATGAAGTAATGAAATACGTATTTTAGTGGCTCTTGGGACAATTATAGTTGTAGAGCATGAACCCTTGTTCTGCGATTATCAATACATGGTCAGATTGCTAATAAACGTATGTTGACATTATATATCAATTGATGTAAGCATAGTTAAGATACTTGAATGTCACTGGGCTTGGAGCTGGAAACCTACCAAGTCCTTTCTCTCCAGGGAGTGAATGTGTCATGTGCAGTACTTAAACAACAACCAAATAATTAGAAGTTGGTGTATTTCTAGTAGCTTCTACTAAGCCTTTGAAGACCCTGTGTAGAGATATGTGCAACTAGGGGTAGAACATTGCACAGATTGCTTGGGAAATGTGATACAATTCAGTGCTGCCACAAGCTGCGATTCATGCGTCTACAGCAGTTTTGTAATCAAAACCTCTCTGGATTTTTCATAACAGGGTATTCTGTGCCTTTTCAAAGCATAGGCATAACATTTGATCTGATCTTGTGTGATCCATTTGCTTACCTTCCTTGATTATGTAAGATTACAGAAGCCAGAAATGTTCTAGAAGGTACTTGCAGTGAACTGCAGTGATTGCAGTCAGGAGGCGTGCGTTCTGCAGCTGAAGAGAAGTTGTTTTTAATTCTTTCTCACATGTTGATGTCAGACAAGAGCAAGGTCTGTTTTACCTTGCACAGATGCTCTATGTAATGTATTATTTTCCCTTCCTAAGTTAACAAGCCTGTATCTCTTGATTGTCATGAGTATCACGTGAACTTGAAATGCTTCTGTTCCAAATACATAAAATGGGTATTAGTGTTATGATTAGAGACTTTGCCAGGTAAAGTAGTTAAGTTGCTCATCTCCTACCAGAATGGCAGCATTTGAGATGAAATTTGCAAGCAAGAAGTAAAAAAATGTAAGCAAGAGAAACTCATGAAAAAGCTTTATTTAGGTGATCAATTTTAGAAAGTGGATGAAATTTTAAACATCTGATAAGACAATCCGTGTGTGTGTGTGTATGTATATATATGTACATATATATATATGGTTTTTCCCTTTTCTTTCAAATAAAGCGATGGGATAATGCTACCCCTTGGGGTGCTGGAAAACAAGTCCTGTTGTTACTCATCACTTCTCAAAACTATCTTCTATTCTGTTCTTATCCTCATCCTTTCCAGTTTTATTTTATCTGTTAAGACATTTCAGCAGAGTAANATAAAGCGATGGGATAATGCTACCCCTTGGGGTGCTGGAAAACAAGTCCTGTTGTTACTCATCACTTCTCAAAACTATCTTCTATTCTGTTCTTATCCTCATCCTTTCCAGTTTTATTTTATCTGTTAAGACATTTCAGCAGAGTAAGAGTCTCTTGATTTCAGAGATATAAATCCATCTCTGAAAAGTAAACAGTCATTTCCATTATTTGCCCACCTTTTGTGGCATTTTATTTACCCCGTCAGTTTTCTGAGAACTTAATGTTCCTTCCCAATGATTTCATGTAATACCAAGTTTTGTTAGAAGATACAGCACTACTCCCTGGTGTTACTGCAGTTAGAACACTGGCTTTATCAGTAAAAAAAATACAAGGGAAAAAAAAAACCCAGAACCAAATAATCCCTTCTGCTATTCTACCAAACATGACTGGCTTTGACCTTTAATACTTGAGTATGCTGCAAAGATGCCTGAAAATCAGACTAGAATCTTGCATGTAAGCAGCAAGTACTTTCCAAGGTCAGAGGTTTGGACTTTGTTGTATAGTGCTAGTAGAGAATTAACTCTATTATTATTTTGCACAGTGATTGTGAGTTATTTTCAGAGTGGTGCCAGACAATCTGTCAAGAGAATATACAAGTATATAAATGAATTAAGTGATGATATTTCTGCAGCTGCATGATTAGTTTAGTACTTGCACCGCGCTAGAAGGTGGGATGGAGAGCTTCCTGCTAATTAGTGAAAAATTACTCTTTCATTGTAGCAGGGCTCATATTCTTCATTTTCTGGTAGGTTTTACATTGCTGCTTGTTGCCCAAAAAACTATTCCCCTGTGACAGCAGTCTTCATCTGCAATCAGTGATTAATAACTTCTGCAGTACAACATTGCAACAGCTCAAGCTACAGAGCTGTGGTTGGTCCCATCGAGTACCTGCAGGATGATAAGGATATGGCTTTCTGAATGCCTCAGCGTGTTCCCAGGTCACATCCCTTCCAGAGGTGCTCCCAGCCCAATCCCATCCTGCTCGTACAGTGTTTCGGGCAACACAAACACATCTGTGTTTCTGAAGGTCTATATTTGCAGTAAACGAACACGTGATTAGAAAGCAGTGGTATGAATAATTCCATTTTAATTACAGAGATTATTACGCAAGGTTTATGGCTGGCAGTGGTTGTGAGGTGAGGGGGCAAAATTTGGGTGCAATTTATTGTGTATGTAAAATGGATTTTTTTTCTTTTTGTAAATTTTAAAGTCCAAGTGCATAGCTGTTTTCATCCTAATATAGAACAGCGTGTGTCCTCTGGGACACTGTCAGCTCTTGGTTCTTCCTTTCCTGACTCAGGGGAATTGTGTCAAGGTGGGTAATCAATCTGTATTGTTATAGAGGGCAGAGAAAGATGCTTAAGGGTCTGAAACAAATTGCAGGGCATGCTATTTTGATCTGGTGAAATCAGTTTGGCTGTGGTTGTATGTGACCTCCACAACACGTCCAGCAGAAGGTTCACGATTTATTCTGTGCATGAAAAGGTAGGCCCTGATACCAACCTGCAAAGAAATTTAGTTGGAAAACTGAAAATTGCCTTTTTAAGAAACCCTCTTACGAGCTTTATGTGCAGTTGCAAAGGCTAACACAGCAATATCTTCTTGCAGCATTAAAAGTATTTTTTAAATGAAGCATTGAAATTCTAATTGCTCTTGTTGAGTTTTCTGACTGTAACAGCTGTTGCTTTTCAATATTAAAAGGTACTGTATTTTGGGAAATAGCTACTGTTGGTCAGTGCACTGCTTCTCTTATGCTTGGTTATAAAGACAGCCTTATTTTACAGCTATGTGTTTGTGTCCTTTAAAAGGTTATAAACAGACATTTTTTTAGGTTTTCTCCTCTTTGGTTTTATTATGAAAAGAAGTGGTTTATTCATGGAAAAAGTGTAGACTCTTGATCTCTGTATTGCATGTCTCATCTAGCTTAATTCAAGGCTATATAATAAGGCCATACTTTCTTGGATCTTGAGTCACCAGTTAAAGGGAAAGTTAGTATTGATTTGTGATAAAATATTTGCCTATTTACACATGGTAGCATTTGGTTCCCCTCTTATACAACTTAAAGTAATCACAGAAGACCTAGAGCCAGCAGAGCACAGCACTGTTTAGTACACTGATGTGCAAAGTCCATGCCTTTAGAGAATGTAGCAATATTATGGGGATTCTGCTGCAGGGAGATAGTAGAGGGTTTTCTGGTTTAAAAGACAGATATCTGGTTCCTGAATAGCTATGATATTAGTGTTATTTTACGGCTGGCTATGGGAACTCAGTAGGCTCCTGATGCTGTTTTCATCAGAGCCTTCATTTTGGAAGAAACAGTGTCTTGTGGACCTATTATTAAGTTATGCTTATGACTCCTTTTTCATTATCAAAATTAGAGTAGCATAAGCCTAGAGTAAGAACAAAATTCTCCATACTATCTGTTCAGTCATGTTCTTCTACATTAGTTGACTTCAGTCCTAATTCTGTCATCCCCCTTTGTGTTGAGGAGCATTGTGTACAGTTCTGGTGTCCTCAACATAAAAAGGACATGGAGCTGTTGGAACAAGT
>NDXB01022567.1:0-18475 GCA_002631895.1 Agapornis roseicollis
GAAGCAATCCCAGGCACAGCTACAGGCTGGGCAAAGAGGAGATTCAGAGCAGCCCTGCAGAGACAGACTTGGGGGTG
Organism: Agapornis roseicollis; assembly: GCA_002631895.1. Lineage (NCBI taxonomy): Eukaryota > Metazoa > Chordata > Aves > Psittaciformes > Psittacidae > Agapornis > Agapornis roseicollis. The sequence continues at coordinate 78 of NDXB01022567.1, forward strand.
GTGGTCAATGAGAAAATGAACATGAGCCAACACTGTGCGCTTGCAGCACAGAAAGCAACCGTATCCTGGGCTGCATTCAAAGGAGCGTGACCAGCAGGTCGAAGGAGGTGATCCTGCCCCTCTACTCTGCTCTCGTGAGACCTCACCTGGAGTATTGTGTGCAGTTCTGGTGTCCTCAACATAAAAAGGACATGGAGCTGTTGGAACAAGTCCAGAGGAGGGCCACGAGGATGATCAGGGGACTGGAGCATCTCCCATATGAAGACAGGCTGAGAAAGTTGGGGCTGTTCAGCCTGGAGAAAAGAAGGCTGTGTGGAGACCTCCTAGCAGCCTTCCAGTATCTGAAGGGGGCCTATAGGGATGCTGAGGAGGGACTCTTCATTAGGGACTGTAGTGACAGGACAAGGGGTAAAGGGTTCAACCTTAAACAGGGGAAGTTTAGACTGGATCTAAGGAAGAAATTCTTTCCTGTTAGGGTGGTGAGGCACTGGAATGGGTTGCCTGGGGAAGTTGTGAGTGCTCCATCCCTGGTGGTGTTCAAGGCCAGATTGGATGAAGCCTTGGGTGAAATGGTTTAGTGTGAGGAACTAGATGATCTTAAGGTCCTTTCCAACCCTAACTATCCTATGATTTTATGATTCTTTATTTTTAAAAGGGTAAAACTCCCTGGTTCTCAGAGGCTGTGTACTCTGAAAATAAAGGATACCAGCCAAGAGAAAAACATTTTTAGGAGTCCATATGTAGCATCAGAAAGCACTGCATTATTAGCACTTAACAGCTGTAACAGTATAGGCACTGACCAGGGCTGTGCAGGGGGTGAGAACAGATGGTCCCTTTTGGACCTAAGAATTTTTAAATTCGTCTTTTATGGTTTGGTGTTATTTACACAAAGCTCTGCTTTTTTTTTGAGGAGAGGGTCTCTCAAACATGTTTTACACATTTTGTTACAGTTAAGAGACTTTATTCCTCAGAAGGTTTCTTTCTGTAAGTTCTGTCAGACATATATGAAATCTCCTTATTAGTACCAAATACACAGTGATGAAGAGGAAGTAAGCATAAAGTGTTAATGTTACCTTCACACTGGCCTTTGTTGTTCTTTTTCCAGCCATAACAGCAATCCAACCTGGAACCATAGCGACACACGCCAGGCTGGCTCACAGCCACCAGTTGCCCATGAGCTCTTGAGCTGCGTAAGGAAGGATAAACACTGGCTCCAGAAGGGAAATGCACTTTAATCCGTTGCTCCGTCTACTCTGTTGTACATTTCCCTTGTATTTTATCCACTGTCAGGCATTTTCATTTCACCAAGCCTAGAGCAGTGTTCCTAGACAGGAATGCAAAGTTGCATTTGGTTGGAGAACAGGGGAGATGGGAAAGTTTCACCTGCAGTAAATGAACCATGCAACATAAATCCCTTCTAATGAGAAACATGTCAAAGGCAAAAAGGACAGCCAGGTCTCCTGCTAGAATGAGTCATTTTTAGTATCAGTCAGTGAAGTGAAAGGGGCTGCTTCAGCTTGCATCACATGAAGAATCTGGATCAAATATATGATGCCATACCTAACAGTGCTATTGCTTTGGATGATGAAATACTGATTCTGCAGAAAAACAGCTTCCTGAACATCAGCCAGCCCCATAAAAAGCTAGTGATTTGCAGACTCATGGCCAGTGCATATGTGCAAATTAACTGCAGAAGTGCAGACAGTCCTGTGAATTCTGGTTGCACAGTTCTTAACATCCATGGTGAAGAAATATGATTTATATCTGATCATAAAAGCTACAAAGAATGACCTGTTTCACAGAAGATTATAATTCGGCACAGTTGAACAAACTCGAAGAAGCTCAACGTGACTTGGCAATGTGAGCCTGCGGGCCAGAAAGTCAACCCTATGCTGCACTAAAAGGAGCATGACCAGCAGGTTGAGGGAGGTGATTCTGCTCCTCTGCTCTGCTCTACCTGGAGTGCTGTGTTCAGCTCCGGAGCCACCAACATTAAGAAGGATGTGGATCTGCTCAAGCAGCATCACAAAGATGGTCAGAGGGCTGAAGCACCTCTCCTGTGAAAAGAGGCTTAGAGAGCTGGGGTTGTTAAGCCTGCAGAAGGGAAGGCTCCAGGAAGACTTTATAGCAGCCTTCCAGTACCTAAAAGGAGCCTACAATAAAGCTAGAGAGGGGCTTTTTACAAGGGCATGTAGTGATATGACAAAGGGGGGTTGCCTTTACACTGAAAGAGGGCAGGTTTTGATTAGATGCCAAGAAGAAATCATTTACTGTGAGGGTGGTGAGGTACTGGAATATATTCTGAGAGAAGCTGTGGCAGCCCCATCCCTGGCAGTGTTCAAGGCCAGGACTTGCAACCTGGTCTACTGGGACGTGTCTCAGCCCATGGCAAGGGGGTTGGAACTGAATGATCTTGAACATCCCTTCAAACCCAAACTATTCTATGATTCTATGAAAACAAAAGCTGAGAGAGGATCTGATTGCTTCCTATTACATATCTGGCAGCTCTGAAAGAGAGAAGAGCTTGTTAAGAGAAAGACCAATTTATATCAATTTGATCTTGTGCTATCGTCCATTAATACTTTGAGGGAGATAATATAAACACAGCCACAAGAGGGGTGAGAATTTTAAAAAGCACTGAAGAACCAGGAGAACAACTCCTGTGTAATTTTAAGATACATGGTCTCTTTCATGAACTGAGAAAGACCTAGTGTTGCTTGTAATCATACAAACATAGGCATGCAGTTATGTTCCATCTATTTAGCTGCTGAAAATAATGGTTCCTATAAGGAGGACAGTGGCTTGAGCAGCAAAGAGACGAAATTGTGTGTGTTATGAGGACAGACCTTAAACTTCTATACAGGACCTCTGACTTCTTGCAGTGATTTACTCAATTTGAAATTAAAAGAAAAGAAAACATGCAGTTGTAATAAAACTTGTACAGAAAGTCTGCTTCCTCCACTGATCAACTGACTAGCTAGATCTTTCAGTGGAGGTTGATTGATAGGGTAGGACTGGTATCCCCAATAGCTTAAATACACAAACAACTGCAAAGGGAAGTATTACAAGTACAGTAATGGGTGAAAGAGGGTGAATAAAGCACATCTGGGTGCTGGGACTTGCTTGTCCAACAGAATCTCCCTGCCACCCCCTAAAGCCCTTCTTTGTTGTTTTATTCTATAAAATAAGAAAACAGTTCTACACTGCAACATTTTCTCAAAACTAGTTCATGATCTAGGCCAAATCCAAGCTATTAGAAATGTCTGTATACCAGTGGGCAGTCAAAAATTGCAGGTATAATAACTGTGCTGGTAGCTGTGCTGGACTGTAATCCTTGTTAGCAGCCATTTTACCAGTAACAACTAAAATAAAAAAGCAAAAATCCTAATGGTGGAAAAAGTCACTTGTCATGTTCTCCTGATCAGTGACCACGAGCAGTGCAAGCCCTGCCTGAACTGAGTTATGTGACAGAGGATAAGCGAGCAAATCTTCAAAAAGCTTGATTTAACCAGGTAGGTAAGATAACAGTCAGGTCTGGTTTGAGTTAATGCAGCTGTTTCTTTGCAGGTCCTATTAATGTTCTGTATTCCATCCTTTACTGAAGTTTTCTCTGGAAAGAAACATCTAGGAGCTTTTCTTCTTCTTTTTTTTCTTTCCTTCAAGATACAGCTGCTGAATAGATTTAGTGCACTGTTTCCATAAGGTCTCTACAGGACACTTCTGGTCAGCTCTTGTGCACACAATAGCTGCCTGCTGCAGGGAGGGTGTGAGGAGGGAAGGTCTCATTTATGTTATTAGCAGCTTCCAGTTAACTTCAAAGACAGGATATTACCCCTTTCTTTAGGCTTCTTCTAAACAAATTCTGGACATTGTTGCTAGCAAAAACCAAATAGTGCCAAGCCTAAAATTTTGACCTACTGGTATACCCAGAAGGACAAAAAGTTGGTATCTCACAACTTAACAGTTTGAAAGAAATTCCTAAAAACTCTATGAGTGTATCCCATGCGGAGACACGTTTGAACACTTTGCCGAGAAAAAGGCATTGGAGGGTGGGTGGGTGTGATTGTTGTACTGGTTGATTCTTTGTTTTGTTTGTTTCTACATATATTTATTTGAAGGGAGACTTCCTTCTAGAAAAAAAATCACCTGCATTCATATTAGATAAAGCCAAACAGGTGTCACCTATAATCTTCAAAGAGCTGCCTTAGATATGCCTGCAGACAGTTTCAGGCACTCAACAGGACAACAGTCCTGCATCACCGTGAGTTCCTACCAAAACACAAAGGAAGTTTAGTTTGGGCTTGCAAAAGTTCCTTCTTTAAGGCCTCATGTGCCCACCAAACTCCTTGAAGGAAGTGCTCATAGCAGAAGAGTTTAAAGTCCAGGTATGAAAGCTAAGAGACAAAACCAATAATTAATTTGTTCTTTCAAAATTTATTCAAATTCTATCGCCTGGTCTTTTTTCTTAGCTATTCAGAGCAGACGGGATTTCTTTGTGCTCTTAAATTAGAACCCCTTGTCATCCAAGAGTTCAACCAAGATGTCTGAAAAATCTCTTCTTTCCCCTTTGTCCCAATAGAAAAGGTAGAGTGATAACCTTGGTGAAGGACAGAGATGCCACCACCATCATCCAACATCAACTTGGACAAGACAGGCTGTAGAGCAAACAGTCTCAGGTAGGTTGCAGGTTTCCTGACTTACTGTGAATTAACATAATTTTTACCAGACACATGGTTCCTGGTGTCAGCTAACTCCAGGCCATACATTTTTTTTTTCCTGGGAAGAGATAATGCTTTCATTTTGCAGTTTTACACCTCTCAAAGTGCTTGAAATGCAAATACACAACATGGAGAAATAGCTAACACAAGCATTTAAACAGAGCTCTGCTTTGAGAACAAGTGTGTTTTCTCTAAAAGCAGATCTGGAGGAGCTGACCACTTGGTAGCCCTGCATGTGCTGTACCAGCACTCTGCAACTTGTTGATTACAAACATTCCCATTCACAGATGTGATACTGAAGAAATAAAACACATAACATTTTGAAGGCTTCCTCCCCAGGTGCTGTTTTTCCAGTGCCCAGTGTTCTTACTTTACTAGCTACTCCTTTGCTGCAGCACTTCTCACCTTTTATTTGCTGCTGCAGAACTAGGAGAGGAAACACTGGAATGCCTTGATCTGGAGTAAAAGTCTTTAATTACTCTCTCTCAAGATCTCATTCTGTTTCCAGAGTGCACCTGCCTCTGCAGAACACAACTGTCATAGAAGGATGATTTTAAAGCATTTGTTTCTACAAGCAAGCAAAAGACTAGAGCAGCCCACACCTTTCCATAGGCAGTAGAGCTGTCTTATCATTTGGATCATTGTTTCAAGGCCAGGTTGGATGGGGCATTGCACAACCTGCTCTAGTGGAAGGCGTCCCCGCCTGTGGCAGGGATATTGGAACTGGATGATCTTTAAGGTCCCCTCCAACCCAAACCATCCTGTGATTCTATGACCTTCATTGCTGCACTGCAGTTACCATTTTCCCCCCAGTAAAAAAGCCCGACAGCTCGGCTGTGATCCCTGCATGGGAACGGGACACACACACACAACCAGCAGCACAGCCTTCGCCGTTCAGCACCACGGAGCTGGGCTCTCCGACAACCGCCCTACACGGCGCTGCGGGCAGCGGCCCGCCGTACACTGCTGGGGTGCGGGCTCCCACCAAAGCACCAGCGGGCGAGCACGGAACCCCCGGACCGGCCACCCGCAGAGCCGCCGGCGAGGACCAGGACCCAGCCCCACACAGGAGAGGGGCATCGATCCCTGGCCCTCTCCCCCCTCTCCTTCCCGCCGCGCCGCCCTTGCTCACCTGCCCGCGGCGACCAGCGAGGCGGCGAGGAGGGCGGCGAGCAGGGCACACCCTGGCGCCGGCCCCATCGCCCAGGCGCGGGGAGCCGGCCCCGGCCCCGAGGCGGTGAGGCAGCGGCTGGCTGGCCCTTGGCGGCGGGGCGAGAGGAGCGGAGAGCGGGCGGGCGGCGGGACCGGGCTGTTTAACACGGCGGGGAGGGGCGGAGAGGGGCCGCCTCCGGCCGCGAGCGTCCCGCACCTCCAGCACGCCGCGGGTTGGGGCGGGCAGCGACCCCCGGCGGGAGGCGAGCGGACCCAGGACCGAGCCGGGAAGAGGTCAGGCTGCAGGTCGGGGACAGGGTATAGGCATGGGGCCCCGGCCGTGTCCCACTGGGAAAGGCACTGCAGCCCGACGGGCAGCACGGCCCCGGGCTCCGTCCCCGTCCCCGTCTCGTCCCGAGGCTCGGCGCGGCCGGTGCTGCAGGCTTGATCCCTGCAATACCCGGCGGTGTCTCTCAGGCTGTGCTCCGCAGGGACCCACCCTCCGCCGTGGCAGCCCTCCAGGAGGTACGGAAACCCGGGAACAACGGGTTTTCAGGGTTTGCCGTTCAACTGCAGGACATTCCGTGAACAAACTCCGCTTTAGCTGCTAAGACAACTGCCCCTGCACTAAGGTTTCGTTTAAGCTGCTAACGCTAATCGGTTATGTTACTTGCTGGCTGATCCTTCGATATTAGTGTTGCTGTTGAGATACGTGAACTACGACACCCCTTGTATATCCTCCTAGGGTAATGCTTGCACTTCGGCGGTGCTGGATTTCATATTAGGCTTTTTTATTTTCAAGATCAAGTAAGAATTCTGTGTCTTCGCAGTGATGGAAACACTTAGTTAAGATGTGACTGATGTTTGCCAACAAATTAAGAAATTCTCTATGCCATACTGGTCAACTATGTTCTACCAGTGTTACGTCCCTTGTTGCCTTCTTCATACTATAAAAGCACCCAGAAGGAGAACGATATGTCTGGTCCTTCCTTCCTTCATTCAGTCATTACTTCCTTCCTTCTCTTTACTTCTTTATTTCTCTTTACTTCTTTATTTCTCTTTCTGGCTTTCTTTCTTTCTTGCCACTGCTCACACTAGCCTGTTTGCTAAACAGTTCTTGGCAATAAAAGCATTGACTCTGTTCCTAATTTCCAGATACATCCATGAACAGTTTTCTCAATCCCAGGATCTGGAGAGTTGTTCCTGTTGAAACTCTGATGTATTGAGCATATGGAGAGGGCAGCCAGATTCAGCAGAGACAGCATAGCACCTGCACAAAGCAGAGGCTATTTAGTCAGATTTACTGTTCTTATCAAAAGTATCTGGACCCTGCATCCTGAGCCCATTTGTAGTTGGACACATCCAGAATTAGACCACAGAGTGTAAAAGAGCAGCTGTTATAAAGGCCAGCTTGATGGAAAGTTACTATCTGAGTAATCACAAGGAAGTAGTAATTCAGACTTAGAATTCCCAAGTGCTAACAGTACATATCCAATGTAGTTGATTCAGAAAGCAGAAACATTTTAGAAGTAGTGTTGAAACCTGGAGAGGGTCTTTTTGCGAAGGCCTGTAGTGACAGGACAAGGCTTTCAGATGACAAAGGGTGGGTTTAGGTTAGACATTAGAAAATTCTTTTCTATGAGGGTGGTGAGGCACCGGCACAAGTTGCCCAGAGAAGCTGTGAATGCCCCATCCCTGGAAGTGTTCCAAGGCCAGGATGGATGGGACTTTGAGCAACCTGGTCTAGTGGGAGGTGTCCCAGCCCATGGCAGAGGCGTTGAAACGAGATGGTCTCTAAGGTCCGTTAGTCACTATTCTGTGATTCTCTGAAACAAACCTGAATATTGTAGTTGAAATAATTTTGACCTACAGTGGTAATTCTGGGATAAAAGTGTGCACCACTACCACCAGCCAGTGTTGTTAGCTGGGCCAGTTTCTTACAAAATACCTCCAATACCCTCAAGTGATAAAATAAAATAGGGAAAGCTTTTGTCACTCCTGACTGTTTGTATTTGAGTCAATCACCCCCTCAGTCATGTCATAGACCCTTGTGAGCATAAGGTTAATCCTGGGACATTGCTGGGAGTTTGAAGGGACTAGTTTTCCTTTTTTGACAGAAGGGAAAGCTGAGGAACAAGTGACTTGTCTGGGATTACCCAGGACGTCTGTGGTAAAGGCAGGAAAGGAAAACAGGTCTTCTCACAAGGTTACTTGCCATGGGTCACTCAATGCAGCAGAGATCAAACAGCAGATGGGCAGATGTTTGACACCATGCCACTAGCTTTCTGTGGTCCACAGGGATGGCTATGAATGCCACAGAAGAGTGTTTGTGCACTGGCATTTTAAACTGTCATCTTTGCCATATGAATGGGAATGTCCAGGAAGCCTGGGATAGCAACTGTTTTGGTCACTCCTGCTTAATCCTTTGCAATATCCACACCTGCACCCAAGAGAGGTATTTGAAGTAGCAGTGCCTATTTGGGTCAGTCTAAAATCTCTGCAGAAAGGTTGTCCAGGAGTTTCCACTATGCTTGTATCAGCACATTTTGAATAAGATAACTTTTTCAGTGGTCCTAAAACAATCAGATGTTGCCCATCCACTCTTGGTTTTAAGCCTGGTGATCTGCTGCTGATTTCCTCAGACTCCAGACACTACAGGTTTAAGTCACCTTGGAGAGTGAAGCAGTACAAAGTTGGAGTTACCAAAAGATGGCAAATTTAGTCCCAGGATTCAAATAACATCTAATTTAAAAATAGCAATGTGTGATGCTGGGGAGGGGCTCTTCATTAGGGACTGTAGTGACAGGACAAGGGGTAATGGGTTCAAACTTAAACAGGAGAGGTTTAGATTGGATATAAGGAAGAAATTCTTTCCTGCTAGGGTGGTGAGATGCTGGAATGGGTTGGCCAGGGAGGTTGTGAGTGCTCCATCCCTGACAGTGTTCAAGGCCAGGTTGGATGAAGCCTTGGGTGAAATGGTTTAGTGCTTATGGCAGGAGGTTGGAACTAGATGATCTTAAGGTCCTTTCCAACCCTAACTATTCTATGATTCTATGCCAATTAAGTGCTGTACAGGTTGGTAAAGACACTTTACTTTTTTCTGGCTGCTGGACACAAAAGCAATTGCTGGTTTGCAGCTGCTGTCTTTCTGAAATGCAGTTGTACCTTGAGACTCTCCAGCTCTCTTCATTAGCCTTGTTTTCATGTATGGGAGAAGTACCCTTTTGGTTTTAGTTAAATTAGCGCCATGTAGAAAATATTCCAATTGCTTAAATCTGCATTCAAAAATGCAGTTTTCGTTATGGATGTTTACTCCAAAAAATAGATATGATTATATCATTTGATGCTGGGCTTGCCATTAAAATACTGATTGGTTGTCAAGACAAGTCAGAAAAGAATTCGGTTCTGAACTGTAGTGCATGTATCCTGATTCAAGCTATAGTTATCTCCTCAAAAATCTTTCTTTTTGCAGAAAGAGTAACTTGTGGACAGATAATAAAATGGTGACCTGAAGCTGTCCTTCATTTAGAACAGTAATTAGAGAAACAAGAGCAATGGATTTCACAGAGCATGTTTATATTTGCTAGGATATTCATATTTGTAGTCTTTAGATGTTCAAGCCTGTAAAACAGGACACATATATTCACACTTACATGTACACACTAACATTTTAATTAGGTTTTGCTTTAACCATCCCAAAAGTTACATGTATCTTTGTCATGGAAGAGATCAAGGGTCTAACTATAACCTCACCTGGTCATAAGAGGACTGAAAACTGTGAGAAATTGGCCTGACCCACGTTGAATTTTTTTTTCTCAGATGTAACCCTCTTGTCTTTCATGCTAAATGTGTTTCACAACTCCAGGTGAATGGTAGTGACAGCAAACAGAAAGAAAACACACAAATGGAAAATGAAAACTGAAGTTCGTAATTTTTAGCAAGTGAAATTATTTTTGAGGGTCTTTTATGACTGTTAGTATTCCTGCAATTTTTCCACCAGGATTTAAATGTTAGCTATGCTAATAAGTTAGTTATGGTAATTACAAGAAGGTTTGTGTCTTTCACATGACTGCTTCCTTCTCTATAGTCTCTGAATCCAGATTCGGGGTGGAAAAGTGATTTCGTCAACTTGATACGTCCAGGTAATTAAGACCTTGAGTATCCTCATGCACTTCAGTCTCCCCATGACACATTGTTCAAAGTGCTGGGAAATCCAACAAATTTGTATTTGCTTGGGTTTTTTCTACTTTTCCTACTTGCAACTTCTGAAAGTTACTGAGGAACTGCTCTGTAGACTCATGGACCCTGGAGATCTCCATGCACAGGCAGAGATTAAGTTTCCGCAGCATGCTGAGGGTACATGAAGTACAGTCACTGATGTGACTCTGGCTGTATCATGGTTTTACTATGCTTTCTCCTCTGAGGCAGTAGTGTTCATAATAGGATGGAAGGGTGGGATGAAACACAACATTAACAAGAGCCTGTTAAAATTATACCATCAGGCAGAAGTTCACTTTTTAAACATATGAGTAAGATGTGTTCACATGGTAGATTTGTATCCCACAGTCTGGATTTCCACACGAGGTTATAAAGTTATTTGGCATTAGTGACTCAATGGCAGGATATATGTGCATATGACCATCAAGAACTCAGTGAAAGCTGACAAAGTTTATTTTGACATCTAAGACAAAGATTGTTAAAGGAAAGGAAGACAATATGGAACTAATGAAAAATCTGAGGGATCATGGATAAAAATATGTGTGGAAATGTCTAATCTTTGCTGTAGTCTGGTTCTGTGGCATGGATGTTCATTGCTGGTTCAGTTGCATCAGGTATGCTTTTGGAGTGCATCTTAAGGTTTCAGCTAAAATTCATGAGTCTGTGTGAACCGAAGCAGAATCAATCATGAGATTTACTTTAAAAGTGCAATTATAATTTGAACTGAAGTGCAGATGTAGACACACTATCTGTGTCTGCAGTATGGATGGCACTGGTATTATAATAAATAACCACTTGCTCTTTGGAAAAAATCAGGATTTTTATCTGGCTGTCTACCCTGTCTTTATGTGAATCCTTTCATGAGCTCTTTCCTCTTCCCTAGAGCTTAATATCCAGTGCTTATAAATGTGGCTATATAATTTTTCCTGAAAATAATCCCGTTTGTCATCTCTGCTCCTAAAAGAACCATCTTGTCATATGCATGTGTAGAAAGTGTTTTTCACATATAGGTGATTTTCACTGTCACAAAACAGACAGTACACAGTGCTTTCCTCTGAAAGACAAATGACTTCCTGCTTCGGTTGCTTCTCTTGTCGGATGACATAATCTTGGTATGGCTTTTATTGTTAGTGATCAATCTGCTCTTAAGCAAAAACTGGCCTCTTCAATACTGTCTCCTACTTGGCATGAGACTGTATTCTTCATGTTTCTGCTCATTTTATACGTCTATAACTTCCTCTAAAGTGGGATGTTTAATTCTTTTTGGCTTGCTTTCTTCTGGGAGCCCTTTGCTTTAAAAGTCACCCACTGACACCACTGATACACCCTAGAAACCACACCTGGGATATTAATCTTTCACTTTCAGATTACTATTCTTGTCATTTGCTCCTGGTTCTACTTCTTTGTATTACTGAAGTAATCCAAAACATCATACCAGAACAAGAAGTGTCTGTGGCTGATTTTGGTACGTTGCTCTGATGGGTGATAAATTATTTATATTTATTGTGGGCAGAACAGAAACTATTGATTTATATTTTGCATGCATTCTCCTGCATTGGCTTAGAAATATAAAAAAAAGAAGGGGGAGGGGTGAGGGAAATGTGTCGCAAATTTATTTGTTAATGATATCTCCTAAGTTTCTGGGCTACTAGGAACTCCTGCAAAAATATCTCTCAGCCTCTGAGTACACAATGACTTTCTAGTACAATGTACTTTGTAATCCTTTTTTGGTGTCTTCTGGTACTTATAAAGCTGGCTATAAAATAACTAAACATTTGTACATTATCTACATATTATAAGATATAAAAAGACAAAAAGCAAGAAAACATTTTATGGCTAATATTGTACTTGGAAAGAATGAGCTTCATAGAGATTTTATTGCTTAAATGCTGTAGCCACTGTAAGAAGCATTTGGGAGTCTGGTGTCCAGTAAGATATTGAAATGTCAGATGAGAGTTTTGGAGATGTTTTTACTGTTCATCTGAACTTCTTGAATTCCCTCAACATTTGATCAGTGTCCTTTAACTCCTTTTCTCATAAATGTTATGGCTACTTCTGCCCTCATACAAATCTTAACAGAATCCAGAGAAGATCCAACAAAACCAGACACAATGCATGATTAAGTCAAAATGAAAAATGTCTAAATATGCAATATTTCATACAACTTAGTTTGGTTTTCAGTAGTGACTGTTCACATAAACATGCAGTTAATACACTTTCATATCTACAAGTGCACACATTTCTTTCTTTGTTGTGTCAATGCTTTTGAAGCTGTTATCATTGGCTTTGGTCCTAGTCTGCAATACAGGTAAAAGATGTCTGAGTTGTGTTTCATGCAGGATCAGGACTGTCCTTTTGATGTTGATCTGCTGTCTCTTTCCCAAGCTGGAAATCTTTGCAGGCTCTTGGAGATCGAAACTATTAATTTCCTTAGGCAATAGAGGCATCTTTCACCACTCACCATTTTTGTACCATGTTGCTCTCTCTTCCAGAGTGGCGCTTCATCTTGTTGCTGCATTTGCATTGCTGAGTTGATGTCCTTCTCTTTGGTTTAACCACTCTGTCTTGCAACTTCTTCCTCCAATGTGTATTCCTCTCCTTTAAATATTGCGTGTGAGCCAGTTATTTCTTAAGCTTATATGTGGAGATGGGTATTTTTACAACAAACATCTGTTTAACATTTTAACATTTATCTGTTGTTAATATGCACAACGTGAAGTTGTGTTTGCCTTAGGTCCCTCCTGGAAAATATTTTTGCTGCCTTTTTTTTTGTTTTTCACTTCTCAGCTTTGCATACTGTAAATAAATTTGAAGCCATAGCATTTATATCCAGCTGCCTTTCTCCCTTATCCACCCCTGGTCTCCTTTCTTTAAAGGTGGCTATTCAGAAACATCTGCTTTCTATTACTGTGTCAAACAGAAAACAACCACAGTACTCATAAAGAAGTTTCCATGTTTAACCTTTGCATAGCAACTTTCAGAAAAAGAGGACCTCACAGCTTTTTTCTTGATGAGCTTTGTTATTTTCTCTCCATAAACTCCCAAGAAGGTTTTCAGCAGCTCTTCCATGATTCTTGGTTTCCTGCCTGGAAGCTCAACCTCCTAAAGTACCCCATTCTTATACTCTTCAGCCTTAAAGTCACTTCGGGTGGTGTGCTTACCACAGTAACTGGAAAATTACTGCTGTTACAATAATAGATGTTGTTTTAAAAATTATGAAGTATTTCAGAACCTCCTTGTTAACACCACTAACAAGCAGTTTGTCCCATGAATTCACAGCATGGTTCTAAATGCTCATCCAGTTGAAGAAAGCTTAAAAGCAATCCTTGTTTCAGCCTGCTTGGTAGGTGTTCTTTCATTTTATCTGCAGTTACTTGTGGTCTGGGTTCAGGAAGATGGAACAGCTCTGCTCCTTCCCATTATCCAAGAAGTGTTGAGGAAGGAGAAGGTGAAAGATATTTGCAAAAGCTCTAAGTTGATTTTATTCACTCTCATTCTGTCACTGTCTTAATTTACACTCTTACCTCCTGTTACTCAAGCACCAAGTATGTCTGAGTGTTCTGGCATTCTATGTGACACAAAGGACCAGGGACACTGGCTACTGAGTCCTTGTCACAACTCTGGGGTTCTTCAGGATTGGCAGTGATGAACTAGTTTTTGGACAAACTTTTCATGTCCATTTAGGACTAGTGTTTTGCTATTATCTTTCTGCTGTGATAACAGGAAGATGAGTATATATGATATTCTGCTGTCTCGTCAAGGAGAGGCCATTCCTCTGTCTTACTCAAATACTACCAGGTAATGTGGGATCATGTTAAGACTGAGACATCTTTAAACCTTCAGTTTAAGGATTATCTTTCTTTTGCGGAGAAAAGTAATGATATCATTATCCCTTGAGTGTAACAATTTATTTATTTATTTATTTATTTTTACATTTTCAGCACTGCCCTGTTTCAGAACCCTTATTATGTAAAACAAAAATAAAACAAAAATATTATTTTTGTCAACTGAGTAGGTACTTCCTCTGCATCCTCATTTATATTCCCTTGCAATAAACTGGGATTTTGATGCCATTGTGTTTAAAGAAACATATGCATGTCTGTTGTAGTTTGAACCCAGCCAGGCAGCACGTTCACTCACTCAACTCCCCCCCCCTTCTGGCCCCCCCCCCTTTCCTCCCTACTCCCAGAGGAGTGGGAGGGAAGATGAACCGAAGAACTCCCACTGGTCAGACAACAACAGTCCAGTAACCAAGGTACAACACAAATCACTATTGCTATCACCAACAATAACAACAACGACAAGGAAGACAAGGGAAGAGGGTACGATACCACCCGCCAAAAACGAGCCCGACCGGGAAGTTCCCCCTCCTTCCGGGTAACTCCCAGTTATGTCCTGGGCATGACGTGCTATGGTATGGAATACCTCTTTGGTCAGTTTGGGTTCTGTCCCTCCTTTCTCCCGGCTCCCCCCTTTCCCCAGCAGAGCATGAGGCCTCACAAAGTCCTTGGTCAGGGCAAACATCGCTCAGCAACAACCAAAAACATCGGCCTTATCAGCCTTGTTCCCAAGCTAAGTCAAAACACCAGCTACTAAAGAGAAGAAAAACTGACTGCAACTGCTGAACCCAGGACAATGTCTTATAACAAAGACTTGAAGAAAACAGGCATTGTAGACTCACAGTGTGAGACAACACTGACAGATGGTAGCATTGAATAGACAGCTGTATACTTGCTGGTTTTGTTTTGTAATGTCGTACCCCACTGGTGTCTGCTGTGCTTGAACATGTAAGAGTGTTCAGTTTTTCTGCTCTCACTGTGGACTGGATTCTTGGGTTCTCTAGACGGGAGTTGTTCTATTTTGAAATCTAAAGTACTCCTTCATTGCACAACATTTAATATTAACTCTTCTGTAATTCAGTGCACATGGATTTACATGCTATCTGGCTTCTTTATTTTTCTTTTCCATTGCTGATTTGTCTAAGCAGACAGCTGGATGTGGATAAATATACATGCAGGCTGAATGGATGCCAGATACAGAAACAACCTGTATGATGTAATCTGCAGAGCTCAGGAGCGCTAGTGATAAAAACAGACTCATAGCCCTCTTAGAAGCAGGAATTGCCCCATTGTGATGTTATTTGGCACCATGTGTTTTGTGTATCAACATTCTTGACCATGCATAGTAACTTCAGATGGTTTGTAAGAATAGCAGCTAATTCTGCCCTGCTAAATCAAAATCCAATTTAGGTTAGGTAGAATTTACAGGCAATTTTTCACTGCTCTGTAATTGGGTTTCACTGTCATTTTGCCATGTACTGTGTAAGCCCAGTTCTCCTGGAAGTGGCTGCCATGTGGTATTGGACACTGGAATGTCCCAAAGAGAACAGAAGCACACAAGCATCTTAGAACCATGTGAGTAAAACACTAGTGTAGGGTCATGATTTTCTGGAAAAAAAAAATAATTATAGAATCATAGAATAGTCAGGGTTGGAAAGGACCTTAAGATCATCCGGTTCCAACCACCCTGCCATAAACAGGGACACCTCACACTAAACAATGTCACCCAAGGCTCTGTCCAACCTGGCCTTGAACACTGCCAGGGATGGAGCACTCACAGTTTCCCTGGGCATCCCATTCCAGTGCCACACCACCCTACTTTGTCTTCTGTATCAATCATCTAGGCTGCTCAATAATTTGGATCTTAATTTATCATTAATTTCAATCAGCAGAAATGTAGTATCTTCTTGCTAGAAACATTAGAAACTGTTATCCCATGGTTGGGAATTGCACTAGCAGCTAGTGTATCTTTCTGAGTCTGTATGATTCTGAGGCCAGCAGCAAGCTGTCTCACATTTTGCAACAGTGTTCCGTTTCCAATAAGGTATCAGTGTACTCCTTATATTTAACTGGAGTTGTTCCAGTTGTCCAGTTGTTCCATTGCCTCTTGTCTTATTCCAGTGTATCTCTGAGAAGATCATATTCTCATTCCAACTTGCTTGCATTCATGCTGTAGGTCTTCAGAACACCCCACGTCCTGGCCATCACCACTTCAGGTTTATAGGAAGCTTCTAACCTTGGGAGTATTTTTGGAGAGTAACTTGATGTGCATTTTTCTGTCAGCAGTTTTGGGTTGAATATTTTCCATCTGCATCTGCTCAGTTTTTGCCCTCAGAGCCACTCTATTAGGCTGTTACAGTTATTTTTCAAATATCTGATTGTTGTTTTTCCTATGAGATACTGATATGGAGGGAGAGTCAGGTCTCAGTTAGAGAGAGATTAATGAGCTGTCTCTGATCAAAGTTATTTATATACAAGGTTTTGCTTTATTTGTTTTGAACTGGGACTCCCTCTGCTTCATTATTAAATGATGCAAGAAAAACTGCCAGAAGCGTAAGGAAAACCATGTACTTTTACACTAGCATTACTTCCATAGTATTAACATGTGGCTTGCTCAGTGAGCAAATAAGGGATGAAGACATATTTTTTGTAAATATACTAGCTTTGCTTGTCTAGTTTATGTAGACTTTAAATAGATACATAGAATCACAGAATAGTTAGGGTTGGAAAGGACCTTAAGATCATCTCGTTACAACCCCCCTGCCATAAGCAGAGACACCTCACACTAAACCATGCCACCCAACGCTTCATCCAACCTGGCCTTGAACACTGTCAGGGATGGAGCACTCACAACTTCCCCAGGCAACCCATTCCAGTGCCTCACAACCCTAACAGGAAAGAATTTCTTCCTTAGATCCAATCTAAACTTCCCCTGTTTAAGTTTGAACCCGTTACCCCTTGTCCTGTCACTACAGTCCCTAATAAACAGTTCCTCCACAGCATCCCTATAGGCCCCCTTCAGATACTGGAAGGCTGCTATGAGGTCTCCATGCAGCCTTCTCTTCTCCAGGATGAACAGCCCCAACATTCCCAGCCTGTCTTCATATGGGAGATGCGCCAGTCCCCTGATCATCCTCGTGACCCTCCTCTGCACTTGTTCCAACAGCTCCATGTCCTTGTTATGTTGAGGACACCAGAACTGCACACAGTACTCCAAGTGAGGTCTCACGAGAGCAGAGTAGAGGGGCAGGATCACCTCCTTTGACCTGCTGGTCACACTTTTTCTCATTAACTTCACTTTGGAGAGGTGCTGGGTGTAGGTAAGGTGTAAGAGAGACTGAGAAAAGGTGAGAAACAATTTTCACTTTGTTGCTGAAGGGGAAATTAATATTATTATCTAACTTCTTCCACATTGCTCTCAAAATGCTTTTTTAGGGTTTTCTTAAAGGTGTCAGCTGCTATAAAATACATGTGAAATTTGAGAGATACTAAACTGTGTACATACCTTATTTTCTTTCTTAATCCTCTGTTCAACTTAATGGTAAAAGGAACAAACAGCATTGTTTCCTCAGCTTTGAAAATTACCATTAAATCTGTGAAGAGGATTATTACAATAACAGAGCAATCACTTGCAAAATGAATTTGTAGAATTGAAGGCATTTCATAACATCAAAATTATAGTATTAATATTGTGAAACTGGGATAATCTTTCTATTAAACTAGGATATTACGTATTGAAAATACACTCCCCATTTTGACAGTATGTGTGTAAACCTGCTCCTACGTCCTTGCTTATCTCTGTGTGGATTATTTCTAGAAAGAGCTATGGAACTGAAAGAAGGAAACAAAGGGTGGAAACAGATTTTATAGCTCAGCAGGCTGTTTTCCAGATTTGTGGGGAAACCTTAAAAACAACTTTTCATTGCCTGCCACAGCAAAGCTGAGCCTATGTTATCATGTTATGAACAGAAATCAAAATCCAAAATCCTGACTAGGCAGCTTATGAAAATGGATGTTGAATCTTGTCCGAATTCAGAGTGAAGGTGTTGGGGCCCATCTCTAATTTAGTAAAAGGAGGTGGAGTATTTTGCTTAAACTCTTGGACTGAAATTTGGAAATTCTGTGGGTTTAGAACCTGGATGTAGCATTTGTTCCTTGTATGATGCTTGGGAAATCACATGAGAAAATTGCCTCTTATGTTGCTACAGAAGTCCATTCTTTAGTCCAAGAGTTGATAACATCATGGTTGCATAAATGTTATTACATCAAAACTCTCTACAGAGTGATGTTTTGATTATTTTATTCTTTTCACAGTGCTAAAATAATGTTCTCTGGTTGTTTCTAATTGAAATCAACTTGTCTGTTCTAAGATCTGCTCTTATGGTGCCTCCAAAAAAGCCTTGAGAAGATCAATTAAAAACAAAAAAACCAAACCAACCAAAAAAAAAAAAAAAAAAAAAAAAAAAAAATT
>NDXB01022567.1:18580-29154 GCA_002631895.1 Agapornis roseicollis
AAAAAAAAAAAAAAAAAAAAAAAAAAGAATTTCACAGTCATTGTCATTCATGTTCGTTGCCATTCTCAGTATCCAAGGTATTTTATATCAATATGCTACAGTGAATAAATGGCGGATCATGACTAAAATTTTCAAAAACTGAGATTATAGCAGAGCTTTAGATTCCTTTACCTGTCTGAATAAGGAAAGCAGAGTAGATTTTGTCTTTTTAAAGATTTGTTGATAAAATTATATATTTGAGTATGTTTGTTCGAAAGTCTACAAAGTTGCTAGACTTCATGTTCGCCAGTCAAAACCAAGCGAATACCCTTGCTACCTTTCCCTCAGGACACCTGGTGGCAGTGTGCCCACAGCACTGTGGAAATGGACTGCAGATGGTGAGCTAAACAAGGACTCCAAATCTTGTTCTCTGCTTGGTTGGGTCATAGAATCATAGAAGGTAGATATTTGGCCACAGTGCCCGTGTGTTACCAGTTGAGTAACATGTTTCAGGCTGAATCTGTTAGCTGTAAACAGAATTGCATTACACACACTGAGCTTTCTGAGGAGAATGCTACTGTGAAACTGTGTGGTGATATACATAACACTGGATATATAGCTGTGTTAACTTGCTTCTCTGTGCTCTGTTGTACTGTGCTAACTTTGTCACAGTCAGGGCTTGCCAGAGCTCTCAATGGATCACGTGAATATAGTCTTTAAACAAAGATGGATGCGGCTTTTCTCAACTACAAGAAAACCGTGTTTCGTGGTAATTCTAAACACATGAGCACATGTTTAATATCACAAATATCTACATTTCTGTGTATCTCAGTAAAATACAGGTCTTAAGGTACCATTTACCCTCTTATAAGGACCAGAACAGGCAGGAGTGTGCTCATAGTATTACTGAGTTGCAGATGGAGAAACTAATGGAGACTAGTTCAAATAACATCCATGCTTTTCATGCCTATGCATACCTTTCTGGTGATATTGTGTTATGCTGCTGGTTAAGGGTATCTATGCATTTGTATTTTTTTACACTTGCTTCACTAAATGAGGGGTTAATTTGTAGCAAACTTTTAAATTAAGAGAAATGGAGCATTATTATTGAAATGTATTAATTCCACACAACTCTGTCATGCAAGAGAGAAACTTTGGAAACTAGTAAAGGGTGTTCCAGTTCTAGTCCACCCATTAATAGCCACCAGGAGACTGAAGAACAGAAATGGATTAGATCCTAGTCTGGGATATCTTATGGTTTGTCTTCTCAATGGGAACTAATTATGTGCATTTAAGGGAGGAACTTGGCCATGCAGCAAGGTTTTTCAGATCCGGCTGTATGGCCAGCCTCCTGAGACGAAAACAGAAACTATGCTGTGCCTGTTGTGGGACTACACTTCTTGGGAAGAAAAACAACCCAAAACATGTTTCTCATCCCTACTCTCCTCTGTGCAATCATCTGTTCCTCAACTTAGCAAAAAATGTTTTGAGACACTTTGTCTCTTTTGTCTCTATTGCTTTTCATCTCTGTAGTGGTTAAATGTCTTTTGTATTGTTCTGATACACAAAACCATATTTCTTTCAGCTCTTGAAAGTTCCTATGTTGCCAGGCTTTGTTTTGGTATCCCTGAAATGTTAATGGGACTTGCATACTCAAAAGGCTGTTAAAATGAACCTAACAGTTCTTTCTTCCTTAAAAGTATTTGGTTTAAATATATCATGCACACCAGTTACATGTATTGAAAGAACTTGCAGAGAGGTAGCCCATTACTGCTGCAGAACTATTGGTGAGGAGAACATTCTTTAATATTGAGAAGTTTTTTCTGGAGAGAGCTTACTGAAAGTTGCTACCTGATACTTGGTTTTATTTGGTGGTGGCTCTACATGCTGTGGGATGAGCATTTGAGTGCTGGGTTTGTATTTACTTACAGCATTTAGCTTTGGCTTAATACCTGGAAAAGAAGTTGGAGTAAGCCAGTCACTGTCAATGCAAATGCTTACTGGGTGCCCTTTACTAAAATCATAGCTCCAAATTAAGTAAGCATTTTCTTGAAAATGATTAGAAGTGAATGTTCGCAACATTGAAATAGTTTTTTGGCCTCATATCCTGCAATACTTTGTCAGAATCTGTCTTGAACCTTACTACTTTGGGCAAAGGGAAAAATTAATATGTTGTAAATGTAGTAAGTCTGTAAGGTACTGTACAAAATCGACTGCCAAAGAAAGGGAGCTGAAACTTGTTATTCACCATGGGTGGTGTAGGTCTTACCCTTGGTTTTGGTAGTAAACATTTGCCTATTGAATTTCTGTTGTTGAAAAATTTCACTTACCTAAAATGGGGGAGCAGTATAGGAATTACTTTCTTCTGTTAGAATGTAAAAAAAGGAAAAAATAATGAGCTATTTATTCATATTGTTTTGGCTTTGAAATTAAATTGCTAATAGCTTATGTGTAGTTGTGCATTTAACAAACTGAAAGACAAGATTATTAAGTCAGCAGTGATATAGCTGAAAGAAATCACTGCATAGGTCCACTGTACCTAATAAAGATAGTAAATAAAGATGCACAGTCTGAAGATCTTTGAATTTGAAGTGCAACAAGAAGGAGCCTGTCAGAAAGAGACCTCTTGAGTGCCTATTACCCAAGTATTTAGAAGCTTTCTGACTGAGGCAATTGCTGATTGATCAGATAATCACTTGGATAATCATTTGGCATTAATGGTTCAGCTCCCACACGTGCTCTGTTAAATAACTTCTACCTCTGACTGGTGGGTGGTGGTCTGATTCTTATGAAGTTGTATGGAAACATGTAATTGGGAGTAAAAGTGGGATTCACCCTAGATAACTCTATCTGACCAATCTTAAGTTGGGACATGTAGCTCTCTGAAGGTGACTATGTGCTTGCTGTAAAGTGAACCAAGGATGAATAGACTTCATTTAGGGTAGATGACTCTCAGATACCTCTCTCCTTCATTGTACTCCAGAAACAGGTTCAAATCACCTCCTTGCATGTATCGGTTACCTCTAACTCTCGGGTAGATCTAAATCATCATAATCTCAATAACCAGGTCATGCAGATTATTAAATGAAATAGTTTCGTCTGGCCCTTTGGCCAATATCTGTCTCAAGTCCACAGAAGAAAGGGAAGCTTCTAACATATTTCCAGATACAGCAAATACCTGGTAATTCAACAAACTTAAACTGAAGAATTATTCTTTCCCCACAGAATGGCAGTATTCCAGGCATCAGACACTTGCGCCTAGTTTGTGATAGAGCTACTTAGGATTTTCACTGGCCCAAAAGGCAGTTTGTATCCTTGCTTTTCTTAAAGCAAGATATAAATAAGTTGCATACAACAAATACACAAAATAGCCCTTGATGATACTGGTAATAGTATTTTCTGACTTCTCTGAGAGAAATGTTTTCACTGATGCTGTTATTTTCACTCCTGCATAAATGGCTGTACCCGGTGCACTTTGATTAGGCTGTAGTAAAAGACTAAACCATTCAAAAATTGTCATGCATCTGGCATTTCATTTAGTCTTCACCCCTGTGAACTGCTGTGGAGACCTGTTTTTTGTTCACTGTAGTGGACCTACAGGAGGTACCTTAGGAAAGGTGGTCTTGGGGAATACACTCGAGACAGATCTGATTGAACTTTGATTAGGGAAATACTAGTTGCAGCAATCTCTGTTGTGGAAGGAAATAATGAAAAGCTGAGAGGGAACTTCTGGATTTAAGCTGCGCTACAAAAAGTAAAATCAGTTCTTTGAACTGTAGTGTTAGACGGTCTCATAACTAGAGAAATTAAGGTCTTGTAAATGCAATACACTTTGGTGGCTACAAGAACAAGTCTTAGTTTTAACATTTCCTAGCTTCTCATTGGCTAGCTAAGGAATGTTAATATTTCTACTGAATTTTCAATTTTAATTCTGCTGAAAAGTACTCAGACATTGAAACTTTATGAGCAAAAATAGATTAAAAAGAAGACTTCAGACCCTTTTGCAACATGTATCTGAGGATATTTGCGAAGTGTTCTCCAGATAAGAAACTCTTCCATCTGTAGAGAGTCAATTATTCTTTACTGCTGGCTCCCAGGCATGCTAAGTGTCATGAAATTGTAACAAGAAATAGATTTTTTAGGAAAGAAGAAATACCAAGAACCTCAGAATGACCTGCCATTGTATGTCTTCAGCTTCTTGCCTCTAAAGTAGTAATATTTTGATAAAGATTGTATGTGGCCATAGCCTTTCTCTTAGTGTAAGTGCAGGAAAATTTAAGATCATTTGTAAAATACCTGAAATAATATTCTAAAGAATAGAGACATGAGCATCATAGCACACTAAGGGACAGTGAGGGAGTCCAAGTTAGCTTTTAAACAAAAGCTTGTGAAAGGGGAACAGAAAGATCAAAGAAGTAAATGGAGGAAAAAAAACCCAAAGAACTCAAAGCTATCTAAGGAAGCCCCAAAACAGGGTGAAAAAGCATTTTGTTTAAGAGCATGATAAAGAATAGAAAGAGTATTTGAGCTAGGTACTGACAGGAAAAAGTAATTGGAAATATCAGTGAAGCTTGATTTTTGCTGAGTTTGGGAAAACAGAACTTTTGAGATTATTTTTAAATACTTCTACAGCACTGCATGGCGGCACCTGCCTCTTGTCAGTCTAGTTTCTACCTACAAGCGTTGAATAGGTTTCTTTTCTTTCATAGCATATCTTGCCTAAAAGAGGCTTGGACTTTGAGAAATTGTCAACTGAATTTACCAGTGATAAATAATTCCAACTACTGAATTTAAAAGATAGGTTTTTCTGAATGTGCAAAATTGCATCCAAAAAGCATGTTATCACATTTCAAATAGAATGTCAGTAGTGCTGAACATTTTTAACAAAATGATGATGTTTTGCATTGCAGAAAAAGTAAGAGTCTGGCTATTATCATAAAAAGAACCGGTAAAGCACAGAGAATATATTTCTATTCCCGTACTTACCAGCATGCTTCAGCTATGAACCATATCAATCTGTGAAAGGCATCCAGCTTAGTATTTTTAGCAATGAAAACATTGATAAAATATTTTTGCCCAGTCTGTGAACCATCTGGTAGCATTTTTGAATTACTGGTCTGAAGACTGAGTCTTAGCTTTGAGGCTCTCTCATTGGTGTGAAATATTTGTAAACAACTATACATCCCTTCCAAACTGAAATATTTTCATCCTTCCCCTTCCCATTTGCCTTTCCCATTAACTTGATGAGCTACTGCATGCATAAGTATTCTCAAGAATTATGAATTCTGGGGCTTGTTTC
This sequence comes from Agapornis roseicollis, assembly GCA_002631895.1. Lineage (NCBI taxonomy): Eukaryota > Metazoa > Chordata > Aves > Psittaciformes > Psittacidae > Agapornis > Agapornis roseicollis. Next base: position 23,859 of record NDXB01022567.1, read on the forward strand.
CAGTCTAAGTACAGCCGTCTGATATCAGATAAGACACTCAAGTGACTTGATAAGACTGAATAAAGCTGTAGGTACACTACCAACTGTTAGAAAGAACCACACTTTACATGTGTCCTCTTACTGTAAAGATATACAAGAAAACAGAAATATTGCAAAATAATTGGGATGAGTGAGATTTTATTATTAATCTTTCTTATTATGGTGGTGCCTGCAGACTCGCCAAAACTGGGACCAGCTGACTGTTGTCAGACCTCAAAAGGTGAATTTTATACTTTTTAAAGGGTTCCTAACCCAAATCTCCTATAGAGTCTGTAGAATGTTTCCTGTGTAAATTTATTTGAGTTTGGCTTATGTTTATGATGAAACTGTACTTTCACTACATGTGCTTTGAGTTGAAAGCTGCAGATGTCTTCACTGCAGTGAATGTGTCTTTCTAGTCTCCTCAAAACTGTTTTTCCTTGGCTTTTAGCAGTCAAAAGCAGCTCACAGGTCCTGGGACCTGAAGACAAAGAGGTGGTGATTTGGGAGCTACCAAATATTGACACACAAACTACCTGCAAATCAATTGTTTGTGTAAGCTACCTTGGTGGTCTGTTCATTCAGAGTCATTCTTAGAGGTACCATGAGATGCTAATCACCTGTGAGATGCTAATGACACTTAATGACACAGAAGAACTGCTTGTATAAAGTGGAGAAGCCAAATCTAAAAATGGACCTGGCAATTTGGCGTGTAACTAGAAAGATCATTGTTAGTGTAAGTAGAAAAATGTCATGTCATTTAATTTTTCCACAGCAATTTGTGAATGCCCCCTTCTTCCCTTTACATTGTTGCCTAACCATGTCTGGATTCCTGAGATGGGAGAGAACGGACTGCTAAATATTGTGGGAACATGTGGGAATATATGTTCATGTTTAAACTCTGTATCCATATATGTATGTACAACTTTTGCAGACCTGCATTTAGTAGTTGTCATTACTCACAGACACATGCATATCTTTTATCACTGTTCACATCATTTTGAAATTTAAAGCCTGGAAAGAATGTATTTTGTAACAGCAAACATCTTTTCAGCTCCAGGTGCAGAGGAGTATGTCCAGGAATGCTCAAGGCTAAAGTGCTTTTGAAACTGCAGTTTCGTTGCCTTATTAAAAAAGAACTGACCGTTGTTTAGGGGAGTTGGCTAGAAGTTGGTTTTGATTCCTACTCTGTTAAAAGACATGCTCTAAGTCTGGGCAAGTCACAGGGAACCTGTATCCTGTGTAGAAGAAGAACGAAACAAAGGAAGTCATGCAGTGATTTGTATGACTTCACTCAGTAGCAGACCAGAGTTTCTATTTTTCACAATTTAAAAAGTTATGGCTGGCACTGCTCAAGGCTCTTTCCTCAGTTGGTATAAATTTCCAGAGTTAACCAGAAATTCTGTAGGCATAGCAAAGAATCAGTCTGAGAAATTACACATTCACAACACTCAGCTGATGTTAGAGAATCTATACACGGATTTATGCTTGCTGAGTAGCAGCAAGTCTTAGCAATTAGCTTACACATTGTCTTCTCCTAGGAGGAGTGTTGTGGAATGAACTAAGAGTCAGTTGGGTTTATCTCATTCTTTTGGTTCACATTTTAAATAAACCAGTAGTGATACTCTGGTTTTGTAATCAACCCTGTTTTCCTGAAACAGAAACTACATTCACAGTGATTTTACCTGAGAATACTTTTTTTCTGTTCTTCTCAGAACAGAAATTCATTACACTGCCATTTGAGAACATACCAAAATGTTCTGTCATTTACTATAACTATAGCAGTTTACATCAAGTTCTCTCCTTGAGTATCATTGTGACCTTGTAGGTCTCAAGGGATTTTCTTTTACATAATTTCTGTATTCTATTGCTCTAAAAGCTAAAACTTTTTAACAATATAAGGGTTAAATTGCAAGTAGAAAGCGAGAGAGTTGGAATCCTAGCAGCTATGGTTGAAATAACAGGACTGTTTAGAAACTGTATTTTAAAACTGGAGTTATATTGAAACCAGAAACACTTGTTGGTTCTTGTAAGTATTGCCTATCATTTGGGAAGCAGGTGAGGAAAGGTGAAGCTTGGGTAAGATTAACCGCAGTTGTTACTAGGATTACCTTTCCAGAGGTGTTTACTACCGCACTTATAGTACGGCTATAGAAAGAGCAGCATTGGGATTTGGCACATTTGAGTGTGTGAGGACACCTGCATGGGAAAGATTAAAAAGAGGCGACAGTCAAGTGAGCAGGCTGCTGCCTGAAGTGGATCTTAGGCTGACAGATGAAATCTGAATTATTTCAGAAAATTATTTGCTGTTGGAGTTTTCTGTTTCTGCAGTTGTCTCACGTGCCCTATGCAGTGTGTGCCCTGAGAGAGCAAAAATACCCAGTAAGGGGGAAACAGGTAGTACTGGAATGGCTGAAATTAAGCACATAAAAGTGATCATTCTGGCAACCATTCATGATGACTATGGGAAGTTTTTTCTTGTTACAGAAAAAATTGAAATTATGGTTTATACTAGAAAAATTAGTTTCCATGCTTCTTTGTAGACTACTGCTGTAAACCACAGTATCTCTATCATAGTTCTGAAATATCTTGGGGTTGGAACTTCTGCAGCCAAATCTACTTTTCTTAGAGAATTGAGAGTTTTACGTTTACATCATATATATGTTTGGAAAAGGGCTGTACTTGACAGGTCTAATAAAAATAGTACAGTAGATTGTATTTATAAATATAATTCCTTTAGAAAGCTTGTTGTCTCAGGGGAACTGCATAGTACCATTAACAACCTTCTCCTGTTCTGATTTTTTTTTTTGGGGGGGGGGGGGTTTGCGGGTTTTTTTTTTTTTTTTTTTTTTTTTTTTTGGGAAGAAAAAATTTTTTTTTTTTTTTTTTTCACATGGGGATATTAGGCAGCTCTGTTATAGTTGAAGTATTCCCCCAAGATCATGAATTCTTGTACAACAGGGAATAGAAACAAACTACACANGTTGTTTTTTTTTTTTTTTAGGGAAGAAAAAAGCTTAACTTTTTAGCTTACATATGACAAAATCCTGAAGATGATGGATGTCTTTTGCCTTTAGGAAGTGGCACTGACAACACTGCTAATCAAAAGCAGAATATCATAGAAAGTTACACTTGACCTAAATTTGCCTTTGAAAAGAGCATCAGTCAGTTAGGTTTGCATGTGGCCTGCTCTGTTAGTTGTAACATCATCTGGAATACTGCACTTTCATCAGAAATTCTTTCATGAACTTGGCAAAAAAAAGTAATAAATAGAAATAACGAGGTTGCATGCCTATATGCCAGTAATGGTTTAATGTACTTACATGCAATGCTGATATGCTGACGGCCTGAACTCTATAGCAGCCACAGCAGGTCAGAACAGACTCTGTAACCTATTTTCTGAGCTTTATTGCTCATTTTTTTAGACGGGTAGTGGCTCTTACTACATGGAAAGGAAATTGCTATTTTGCTGATAATCTAATCTTGTTACTTACTTCAGATTCTCTTTTGCAGTCCATCATTCGTCTGTGCTCAGTATGTCCTCAGGAACTTTTAAATTAAGGAGCGCATTTATATGAGCCTGCCTGCTTCATCGTCAGATGTTACCTTTTTCCCCATTAGTGTCTTTTGAAGCTTTTGATTTCTAGCCAAATATCTGACAGTAAAATCAGTATGATGTTTCTATCCCATTTCTAGATGTAAGTTAATTAGAATCCCTTAGGGCCCCAAAGAAAAACCTCTTATCTTTTGTCAGCTTAATTTCTCCTGTATCCGTTTGCATTAGTGCTTTGTAAAAGAATCCCCCTATTCTATTGCTTGTTTAATTTTTTTTTTTTCATTTTTAGTTGCTCTTCACAGTCTTCAGAATTTATCTTGAGAATTCACCTCAGACCAGTAATCTGCGAGGAATTAGAAAACAAGATTTTAAACTTTATTTCTCTTCATATTTCTCCCTTTCTCAAATTCATGACACTTGCTATGTACAGGGTATATTTTGGGGCAACTATGATCTACTAACAGTGTTAATAATATCAAATTGCAATTAAGATGAAACAGAGAACAGAAAGCCTCCTCCCAATTATGCCTTTGACCTTCTTTCAATCTGTTTTAACAGGAGAACATGTTGCAAGGTATATCTGGAAAAGGGAAACATATGAAAGGACTGGGTTGTGAAGAAAGGGAAAATTAAAGTACGTGCATAGAATTGTAAATACCTCATTTGTATATACATGATGTTATTATGTTACCACTAAAACACTGACATGCTACAATGATGAAAAATTTCCATATGTTCAAAATCATATGTATAAATTTAATTTTGAGCTCCACCATCCAAATGTGAATTCTGGGTCTGCTTCCACCAATATCAGTGACAGCTGTAGTCATTAATCTATGTGAGGTAGTTTGGGATCCCAGTTAGGCAGCCTGAAGGAGTTAACCATTAGATTCTCTGGTCTCCAGCTGCTCATAACATTCTTGGATATTCTTGTCATTAACATGAACCTCTAACGTTTATGAAACATTGTGATTGAGAAGCAATTTTATGGAACTCGTGAGAAGGAATAGAAAGATTAAGCTTGACATAAAGAAAGGTTCAGGGTTTGTTTCTTCTTTGTCACTGTTTTGTCACTGCTCACACAGAGTCCCTAGGTGCTGCCACTCTGTAGCTCAGTACCACGTCTTTCAAAGCATAAAGCAGAGCAACTGTGACATTAAATTAAGCTTATGTCAGAGGCAATTGTGAGAGGAAAATTGTGCAAGAATCAAAAAGAATGGGAAGCAGGAGGGAAGGAAGCTCATGAGTGTTAGCACATGCTGTCATCTACAAGGATGTGCAATTCAGCTTTTAGAAAAGTCTTTTTTCTTCCTTGTATTTATTCAGCTGCTTCCAGTTTAGATGAAATGGTCATTTGCTGAAAACTGATGCTAATAAATTGAGTATAATGATGGTTTAAACATTTATGAAAGGCAAGTTAATGAGGTTGAGCTGTTCCATCTCTTCATTTCCATTCACTCTGTATTTCACAGAAAAATGCTTATCTCTAGCTCTGCCTGATCCAGGAAATGTGTTCAGTATTGAATTGAAACATATGGTAGTTTTACAAACAAACACACACCTCATAATAATTGCAGTTATTTATCCAGCACAGTATGGTTATGAATAAAGGAATATATCACTTAGCTCCAGTATTACCCATTACACCAGTAGCTTCTGTTTTTTGAAAAAAAAAAAAAAAAAAAAAAAAAAAGCAGGAAAGAAAAAAGGGCCCTTTTGGAA